>BGZK01001711.1:0-115467 GCA_005406025.1 Eumeta japonica
ATCTATTTATTTCAGAACGAAGGGCTCGGGTTAGGGGCTGCTGACAAATGTGGTCATCATTGCGGTGACGAAGTTCGGAACCGTCAACTTAACGTGCCATTTGGTCAAACGATTGCAACTAACAATATATTACCGCTTCCCATCACAGGCAAAGACGTGCCATCTGGGAGAAGAAGTTCTTAGGAAAGAAGGCGGATCCCAGTTCTGTAACGTTTTCAACCTTCCGAAGCCCTGCAAATGTCAAATTGTAAGAAAGTTATTACCCGGTTGGCGCACAAGCGCGCAGTCGGCGGGTGGAAACGACACCGGGGCACGCTGGTAGTCCCCGCAGATTTAGAAGTTTTTGTACGTAGATCGAAACACGGTATATACATTACGACACAGTATACAAAAAAAAAATTAAAAAGGCCATTCGGCAGCCGAAATGAAGGTAGATTTCGTTTTATTTTTATACGCAATTCATATGAAATATGTTATTCATAATAAATATGTAATTTTCGGATTTCCAAAATTTTAGTGCTGTAATTTCTAAACTAGTCAAACATAATTTACCTTTACATAAAATTTTATTATATTCCGTTCATTCGTCAGTACGTGACAAACATTCGAACAAACATACTTTTACACTTATAACATTATAAATAATCTATGACCTTCTACAAATGATTCTGGGTCGACTGACAAAGTTCCATATCGATACATTAAGTAATTTTTAACTGACGCCCGGACAAAGAAAAGTTTTGTGGTATAGTCGTGCAGTGGTTAACTTCATTGCAACACGAAAATATGTCGGCTCGGACAGAATACAGACGTGAAGTTCTGTAGTTTCGTTTCGTTCAGAGAGTGAGTGTTCCGGTGGTCCATTCTCACTTTAATCACCCCCACTCCTCCGTCCATCGCTCCCTTCGACTCGATCAGCTGTCCCAATCTTTCCTAAGAAGCTGGAAACGTATTAGTGACTCCACTGAGGTGGCTAGTGTTCGTGGACGGCGGTGACCATTCAGTCTCCGGTGCCTTACAAACTAATTGATCCCTCGAAAATGCTCGTTTTAATTATACATACAGAGATAAAAATATAATGTATCATAGCGGTAAAAAAATATTCCGTCACTAAAGCTGAAATCTCTGCAATTCGCTAACGATAGCTTCGAGCGGTAAAACGGAATTGATGTGTTAATTAATTCCCCAAAGCCGGCGCTAGTGTTCGCCGATAACGGCTGGAGTTACGAAAGCGGAGGTTGGCTGTGAAAACTCTTCGATACGCCCCTGCCACCTTTACGATTACGATTGAGATTTACGATATGCTTTTGCCTACCGTTTGACATTTGCGAACAAAAAACCGGCCGAGTGCGATTGTAAGCGCGTAAGTTGGAGCTTCATAGCGTTAAATTAATAAGTTGAATTTGTCCGTAAATTATTACTATTTCCGACAAAATAATAGCTTCTTACTAATTAAAAATTATTGTTTTTATCTTGTTATTCTTCAAAGTTTTGACTAAAAAAACATTGTTCTATTTCATTTCGATGTGGTTAATAAGTTTACAGTACGTCATTAGTTAGTTATTGTGAAAAATAAGCAAAATCATTCGTTTCAGAACTCTACAAAAATAAAAAGAAATATTGATTATTGTCCATAAACGTTAAGTTAACAAGAACCTCGCCTAAGCTATATGTATAATAACGTCAACTTCGATGAACAGTAATGTTTGCACAAGAATTAAGGAGAAGGATGTCTTCTATTTGTTCTTACATTGCGGTTCTGTCCACGGATTATCTCAGTCTCTAATGTATTAATGACATAACATATTAATATACCTGAGTCGGTCTTATTCGCTTAATTTTGCTCACATATGGTTTATTATACACAAACATTTATATCTATAATTATCTTTTATATTGTATATATGTTTTTAAGCTATTGCATAGCTTCTATCGCGGGCTTTGAGCGTGGAGACCGAATCCAGAAATTCCGTAACGAAAATAACCTAACACCCCCCACTCCGACCGGCACAGCGGTGATACTTTTTACTTTTGCCATCTATCGATGAATAACAGAACTTTTAATGACTTTTTTGAAATATCACGCTTGTCTCTTTAGTTCAGCAACTCGCCTTTAGGTGGCATTGGTTGTATCGGCGTTACGACGCATGCGTAATCCCCCTCTTCGCCCCGCAATCTGGTGACTCATGCCTGCTTAAAGTTTCGGCGTTAGGGCACCTCCTCAAAAAAACACTGCATAAATAAAAGAAATGAATAATTATAATTGCAAAAGTTGATAAAAAATACTATGCAATAGCTATACCGCGGCAGTCCCCGAGTGCCACACGTGTTTTCTTTGCTTACTTCATTTTCTTGTAGTCGGGACGACAGGTGTCGCTATACTGCGTTTGCCGACAAGAGGCTACGTGTGAATTGCAACGTATATGATGTGTAAGACGCTTGTGCGGAAAATAATATATTTAAACCAAATTGTTCCCAGGACACGACAAGGCGTAAGCCTTCTACTTCCTAATTATTTCCCATTTTTATTCTATTTATTTTGAGAATATATATATGCAGAATGCAGAGACAGATAAGCATATTTATTTAGGGGAAATTGCGATTTATTAATTTAAGATTTTGTGCTGGGCAAGACCGTGAAATTAACATTGTCTAGTCAGCGTGCCGTACTACGCTGTCTGCATCCTAATCGAGCATATTATGCTACTACTTTTATTGTTTCCATAAAACATGTTTACAGGCATTATTCAATTTAGACAATATTGCAAAACGTAGACAATATAACGAAATGTAGCTGAACATTGACTATTTTTATGTTGCATAAATTTTACTGAATTAATAAAAAGAAATAGTGCCAGTAATAAATAAGAGATAATGCCAATCCGGTAAATTATATACAGTACTCGACATAATTTCCCTCCGTTATTAATTTTAATACTTTAAGACATTATTCGATGGACAGCGATCTTTGAAAATTCTGCTCGAAAAATTGTTGAATCATAAAGTGCTAAAAATAATTGAAACAAGCCTTTAGAATGTTTTAGTCTAATATTTTCGAAAAAGATTTTATAAAAGGATTGTTTTTAGAAAGTTTAAGTATTATCTTTTACATAATGGTCTTTTTAAAAATTAGTCAGTTCTTAGAAAGTTTTCATTTGATATTTTACTAGACGATCTTATAAAATCATTCTTTAGAAAGCCTTTGTCTAACATTTTACAATATGATCTTTAGAAAGCCTTTGTCTAACATTTTACAATATGATTTTTAGAAAGCCTTTGTCTAACATTTTACAATATGATCTTTTAAAAACGTCTTCGTCTATTATTTTACAAGAAGATCTTATAAAAAATTCTGTCCTCAGAAAGTATTTATCTGGCATTTTACAAGATGTTCTTATAAAAGAAATCGGTCCTCAGGAACTCTTCGTCTAACATTTTACAAGGGGATCTTTTAAAATATCAGCCCTTTTACAAGATGATTTTTTAAAAAATCAGTCCTTCAAAAGTTTTCGTCTGACAATTTACCCGGTGATCTTATAAAATAAATTTTGTTTCCCATTTTAATTCTAAAATTAAGTTCGATATTTTATTTAGGTTCCAGTCCCCCACAATAATTCCTAATGTTGCACGTTTTTTGTAATTTTCTATTCTAAACTATTGCGGAGAAAAATAATGAATTATTATTATTTTGGACGACGGTTGAAAATATATAACTATCAAATTTTAACTTTAACATAAAATAGTCTCCATAATTACCCACATAGGATTCCTTAAGCGACCTTTTTTTCCAGTTTTGATATCAAACACTAAAAACATGCTGTAGACTATGTTGGAGGAGATACAAAAAAGAAAAATGTTTGAAGATAAAATATCAAACGTAAGTGGAATTTGATAATTACAACTATACGAATTTTTTTAAGTCTAAGTATAGAATAAAATTTTCAAAAAATGCATGCATAAGTACATTACTACATAATAGTCACAACTTAAAAATATAATAAAAATGTCATAAGGAGTATTTAAATCAAAAGGTCTAATGCAACGAGTTGAATTAATGCATGGATGGACACAACATGTTCTAATTTTCACGTTTTTAGTAATTTCAACAATGCGGTGCAGTTAGTTGGTCTATGCAATTTTGAATGCAATTAGTGCAATTGGTATATTAATATCTGTATTAATGCAATTCAAATAGTATTTTTAGTGGCATAGATAACGTCTGATAAGGAAAGTTTCGTGGGAAAATTAACAAGAGGGCGCTTTGTTAATTTTGATACGAACTAATAATTTCAGACGGCCTTTGTTCGAGGAATATTGATAATAAACGAATCTTGATAGCAAAAAGTATTGGTATCCAGGGACCGGTTCAAGTTTCGCTTCCACAATAGTGACCATCACTGAGTTTTACGTTTAGATTAGATTACTTTGTGGCGCACAAATATTAAAAACGAATTAAATATAACAAATACTTGCTAGTTTAAACATTTTGCTTAAAAATTAAATAAACAGTTTCACTTTTAGAGGTGGCGGCTGAATGACCAAGAGACATTGGTTTGTAAATTAAATTTAATTGGTTCAAATCTTGAACAACCACGAATTAAGGGCAAACGAACCAATGACTTTTTAACTTAAACAAAATCAAAGTTCTCACTACATCTTTCATAAAGCACACTAAGCCGTTGATCCCGGTCGTGATCCCAGTGACTGTGACGACGGTCACAATGCAACGAGAGCTTAAGTCACAAACCCCAAAATCAGAATCAGATTCAGATTATAAAAGTGTATGCCTCAGTGGTGGGGCAATCTACAATCTATAAGAATATACAAGGGCAAAAAAACATAAACATATATAAAAACGTTCACGTTTGAAGGCGAACGATGCTTGTGATACCGGCGGTAACACATAGTACCACAACTACCGATTGGTGCATAATTTCTTTTTCTCGTATTCTTTTTCTCGTAGATGGAGGAGCAGGCGAGCGTGTGAGCCACGGAAAAGCAGGTGGTCTCCATCGCCTATGGAGACCATCGGTGAATAAATGTCAAGAATAATATTGGGATATAAAGAAAAAAAAAATTTAGGTGTCCAGCAAATTAATAGGAAGAATTAAGGAAAATTTCTCAATACTAAACTAATAAAAAATTTCATATTTTATGCATTTTTTTGAAATAACGGCTACGGAATCCTACACAATATAGCCCGACATGCTATTGGACGGTTTTTCTTCTTTGGAATTCTAACTTGAGAGTTTTATATACCTACCGCAATGGTTATCCGGCTTTATTATGTGCGTTCATATATTCTGATACATAACGCACATAATATTAATTTGTAAATATGTAATATAGTTACCCTTTATTAAATAAGCAACCAATTTTATTGATGAGCGTTTTAGTTTTACCAAAATTTTGATAATTTAAAAAAATATGCTTTAGTGCCGAACAAAAGAAATTAGTCCCGCACAAAGATAAAAAACAATAGAGTCAATATAATGCTTCATTTACAGCAATACATTTTAATTTGTCTTCGCAAATACTCTGGGTTTTCTAAATTGTTCATTACTAATATGTGAACTTTAAAAGTAGGTATTTCAGTAACATGATTTTTATTTTCATTTATTAATAAACTTTAAAGTGGATAGAGATCGAAATATTACCTTCTAAATAACGTTATGTTTTTATTTAGACCGCATTAATGAATTGCTATCTGTCGAGAGTGACGAAGGGCATTACAATAAAAAAGAAACAATTAAACTATTAAATATCTCAAATATCCTAACAAAATTTTTCAGAATCGATAGTGTAGTAAGTCTTGTTTCTTTCACAGGGTGGCAAGTACTGGTTCTATATTTTTTTCTCGAGAAAGGATGGTTCGCGAGCACCATCATGCTCCAGTCTTCCTAGAATGGAATGGGTTAGCAAGTACAGGTTCTACTGCTTTTCACGTGAATGTATGGGTTGACGAGCACCATAATGACCTAGTCTCGCTAGAATAGAATGGCTTAAAAACTTATTTATATCTCTTGCGATAATGGACGGATTCAGAAGCGTTAACATTCCCTTGATAATATTTCTATAAAATTTTGCTTATACAGCATTAATAACAATTACTTAGACAGTAACTTATTAAGTAATATACGTGTGATTTAAAGTAAGAAATTCTTATTGTATTGTGTAATATATTGGGATACTGCCTACCTTAGGAAAGGCCTACCACATGCTGACTGTAAGGTGTAACCTACTCTTTCGCGCGTCTATCCAAATTTTGTGTATGTTCCTATACTCGAGATCAATATGATTTCATATACTGATATTCTAAATCGCTTTTAAAATCTAAATTTTTAACCTAAAAATAAATATTAAAAAAATTTATACGGCCGATGGCAAGCAAGGGGACAGCAGGAGATGTCAGGCGGAAGACGAGTGTGGAGGAAAATAATCAAGATGTGATCGTGGAAATTGGTGTTTTATTACAGCGTTACAGTAGCAGTTTATTTCAGGGATAAAAGCATAATTTGAGAACAGGCATATCAACTTTAGGATAATCTGTAGTATAATAACAACGTATTCTAAGTTTAAGGGATTTATTTAACAATAGTTTAACAAATGTGTAAGATTAGATAGAGTTTAAGTTGAATATGTTTCTAGAGAACAAACAGTTTGTAAATAGTTTAGTTTTTGTTTAAGTTGTGAAATTGGGAGTAATAATGTTTGAATGACATGTTTGATGATTTTGTACTGAAAAGTTGAATGAAATATTATTAACATGCGGTATACGTTTCAATAAAAATCATAAGGAAATTTTAAAGGGCCATAAAAATTCCAAAGATTATGATCAGAAACGCATTGCAAAATATTTATATAGAAATGTCGAAGCGTTTTAATTTAATAATTATAGTTTACTAGCGACCCGCCCAGGTTTTGCACGAGTAGCAGTAATTGTCTATAGCCAGTTGACTCCTGGTGGATGGATGGGGGCGGTCATGCGACGAAGTTTTTGCAGATATCTATAATACAGTGCCTTGCTACGCCCAAGAAAAAAAATGTATGATTTTTTAGGGAAAAATGCCAAAAAATAAAACCGACAGATTCGATTGCTACCAAACTTATTTTAAGTGTGATTATTCGAAAATCGAATAAAAATAGAAAAAACCCAATTTCGTGTTAGTCAGTAGGAAGAAGTGATAATTACCAAAAGCAAAAGAAAAATACTGAGGATCAATCACAATTAAGCTTTTTTTAATTGTAAATGTGAAAAGCTAAACAAAAAAAATTAGAAAGCCAATTTTGTATCAATTCGTAGAGTAAAGTAAAGCCAATTTTGTATCAACATATGACGTAAAATTGCAAAAAAAAAAATGAGAACTTCATTAAAATTGTCCAGCCGTTTGGGAGTCCATAGACGACTTATATCCTTATTAAAGGTTTTTATTTTAACATTCAACATTGGCCAACATAAAGATAAACAAAGCGCTTCACTTAAGTATTGTTCCCGTCAACGATACATCGTGTACTTATATATCATAAAATACCAAGTATTCACGTACTCCAGTGTATTCGCTTTTACCCGGTATTGGACGTTGGAGGCTATATTTTAGTTTTATGGGATATCCGACATTCCTCTACATAACTACAAGCCCAAGTTTAATATGATGTTTTATTACCTACCGGCGCGTCATATAAAGATGTTTCATAAATTCTTTCATAACACTACAGTGAAACAATTCTTTTGTCGTTGAAGTTTAGGTCCGACTTCGCTTACCTCGATTTGGTAATGTATTATTCTGTGCAGTATATATTACTAACAATGGTAAATATATGGATCTTTAAATAATTACCTTTTTAGATAATTTTCTATACACGTATACAAAGTTTATGTTATATACCCGAAAGACAAAGTTGGGTTATCGTTAGATTACAAAGTTATAATGAACAATTAATACATGCAATTCGACCTGTTTACGCAGGTTTAAACAATGTTTTGTTCCATAACAAAGTTGATGTTTTAGGCAGAAACTGAACGCGAAAGCCTCGTTCGAGGAAACGTTATAGCTTAAAGTCTTTTGGAGTCATAATGAACGAATAACGTTGTGTAAAAACAAAAGGGTACTTTTTTTTAGGTTAAGTATTAAAAAAGGAATAGAAAAAACTTAATAAAAAAGGAATATACCCTTAACATTTTTAAAACAACAATTAGGTAGTGTAACAAGAATGTAGATTCAAATGGTCTTGTATTACTTCTCAAATAAATTTACTTACAAATGAATGTAATAAAAGCGTGTTAGAAAAGTTAAGTATTTTAAAACGTGATATAATTAAAAGCAATAAGTTAAAACTTGGATACAACAAAGTTTAAGAATTGAATAATTTACCGATAAAATTTACCCTGAACCTCGATAGCCCGAAATGAAATAATTTATATCACTTATTAGTGAAAGAACACGAGAAAACTCCCACATCAAGGTAAATTCACGATAATGTTTAAAAACATACGATATTACATACACGCAATAGACGAACCATGGTCTAATATTAGTTAGTATCCAGTTAAATTAGTAACAGGCTGCTCATTAAATAATGTATGTTTTGCGTGCATGAAAATTAGTGCTTAATTGCGTGTAAGTGACTTCCACTCCCACTCTTTTGGGTGCGGAAATGGGTAAATTTTCATGCGACTTCAATTTTAATAAGTCACAATCAGTACTTATGCAGATACGGGCTTAGAAGTGGAACGATATTATCATAAGAGTAGCGAGAAAAAAGTATTTGGACTCTTGTTTTTGACAATTTATCGAATGGAGTCATGAGAAAAATATCTGTTTCCTTTGAAAAGAATACACGTAGTAAAAACAAAATTAATTTTTTACACCAGCTCCTTATCTTGCCGGGTAGTTATAAATGAGAAATCATGCTTCTAACAACAAGCAATTTGCAGTTGGCGTAAGCAAGGTTTATTTAAAAAACAATAGGCAAAAGTTAACCTTGCAGATCAGTCCCAAAACTAGCAGCATTCTTTTGAGCGTAAAGGTTTTTACGAGCTCGGATAACATGGAAAAATTTTGTGTTTTCATTCATTGTGTTTTCGATGTCATTATTGCCAGATTTATCTTCCAGTATTTCATTAAATATATATATATTTTTGATGAGACTTTCGACATTCAATGCAATTTTTTGAGCTCAAAAAGTTATTAGTTTTTAAAAATCACAATGTCAAAAAAATCTGAAAGTCATTTCTATAAAACTTTTTAGAAATGACTTTTAGATTTTTTGCCTTTTCGGCGATTATATATTTTTACCAAATTTAATCGATTTTACAATATTTTCTTAGGAAATGAACCGATTTTCATCAAGTTTACAGTATTCAACGCATTTAAGAAATTATTAGAAAAAAAAGTCTTCATAAATTTTTATTTTTGAGATTTCTCAAAATCTACGTGATTTATTGACGTCTAATTTTCAAAAAACCTAATACTGACACCCAGATATACAAATATAAATCCACACATATTTTACGAATAGAGAAAATTCTTTGAAAATGGTTAGAAAAATTTCCTAGGACTATAAACGGCTGATGAAATCTCGTATTTGAAAAATCTTACTAAAAAAAATAACTTCTTTTCATTTTTTTTTACCATGAAATTAAAAAACAACAAAATGTGAAATTAAAATACGTGCAATATTTGGTGAAAATGAAGGTTTTAAAAATAACGAAACCCAATATAAGCTGTTGCCGCTCGCTCCCCAGCGCCTTCAGCAAAGAATACTAATTAGGGGTGAATTAAAACAAACAATCTTATTTTACTTCATTATTTTTGAATTTAAAGCTTTAGCTGTTGATGCGACGAAAACACTAAAGCATTTAAGTATTATTGAATTATTATTTTTTTTTAATTTGAGGTTAACTTACAATATTTTGCTAGTCTGTAGCAACATACAGTCTTACTATAAAGATTAAAACTCATAGTTTATGCAGTATTCCAAATTCCATTAAATTTGTAAGTAGATATAGAATTAAAAATACTACATTAGGCAGCCATTTGTTGAAGTTTTAAAATCAAATCGGTTTCAACTATATCTTTTACTGACTAT
Organism: Eumeta japonica; assembly: GCA_005406025.1. Taxonomy (NCBI): domain Eukaryota; kingdom Metazoa; phylum Arthropoda; class Insecta; order Lepidoptera; family Psychidae; genus Eumeta; species Eumeta japonica. The sequence goes on from BGZK01001711.1 coordinate 10,090, forward strand.
TATTACATTTACTATTTACGACTATCTATTATATTTTTACTTGATGACCCAAACAAATTGTTCTGCTCTTTTTGGTAGGTGGCGTGGTAGTATACACTCACGGCGTCTCCGCGTCGACATAAAGTGATTTCTATATTCTCTTGCATCGACTGATGTCGATGTTGTAAATCCGTGTTCTAGTCTCGCTTTTGATATTAGCTTCAGGTGTCACTCTTAACGCCGATCCCAATCACGTTCTGGATTCTAATCTCCATTCGGACTAAGTACGAAGTCGAACGTGGGACGGAGTACCAGGTTTTGGCCTGGGGAGGTGATTGGGGCAAATCGGGTACCTAGCGCATATTTTTCCCTACACAGCACACTACACGAAGACATTAGATATCTACACGAAACATCAGGTGCGCGTTCTCAGGTACAGGGGGTATTCAGGGGGGCCAGGTGTCCTCCGTGCCACCCCTTTGTTCGTCCTTACCCAGTTGCGTTCTGTAATTAGTTCTCGGCTCGCCTGGTTAATGCTAATTCAGAAATACAATACAAGCTATATTAGTCGCATGCCATAGATTTCTAAAACTTGAAGAATTTTTAGAATGAGCTTTTTTGTACAAATATGTGGATAAAATTTACTTCGATTTAGCAGTGCAGATACGTGAACGAAACCGAAGACAAACACTAGTTTCTTTAGTCATTTTATTAGAAACCTTTTCAGGTTCACGCACAACATTTCGCCAAGGTTTCATCGTAATAGATTCAATGATTTAAGTACATATAGGGTACAAACACGCAAGGAAATATTCAGTGCTATACATGTAGAAGTAACAACGTCAATCTTGACGATGGCCCTTCCATTTCGTTCCTCACATTTATTTAACGAACACTTCTAGATTCTAAGATTTTATTTCGTAGAAAAGAAATCTCAGGAAATCTTTTCACAGAAATTTCAGTGAGCGGGGAACCCCAAAACCCAATTTCTACTTATCCGTCAATCAGAACCAACGTTCTACTAAAGTGTGTCATGAATACGAGTCGCCCGTTCTCAACCCGTATCTCTTGGTATTTTGGGGTAGCCATTTTATGCGTTTACGACGATTGTTGGTGAAAGTTTTTTTTTGAGAATATAGTTACCTCAAATATTATATTCGGTGGCATAATAAAAATTTATTAGTTAATTTTACAAAATAATAAAATTAACTTGAGCATGAAATAAATTCAATCACAACAAATATTTGAGCAGCGAAAGTTATACTCCGTTTTCATATATTATATTCTCTATAAATATTATGTTTAAAAACTCGCTTATTTAGTTTACGTTAGTTAGACATGTCTGCTGAATATGTAATAAGAGGGCGAAGCTTGTGGAAAGGTCATATAGTTCTGTTCTAAAATGTAATATGAAAACACCTGGATAGCTATTTCCCTGTTTTGCAGGCTGTCTTAAATCTTTATTTTTCCAGAACTACTTGAATGGGAAAACTTAAAAATCCATTCAAATCCGGTGTCAAAAACGCTTTATAATTTTGTAAATTTGAATTTCGCTTTGTGATTCAAGTGAGGCCGCAAAAACAGGCATCTTGCACAACAGCTTGTGTTTTCCTCCGTGTTTTACATTTTGCATTTTACAATTACATATGCGAAAGTTTTTTTTTTTAAGCAAAAACATCTCAATAATTACAGATCAGTGATATCAGAGCGATTATTCATAATCTGCCTTTTCAGGAGTGTGACCAATATAATTATAAATAATAGCGTTATAATAAAGTTCTAATAAAATTAAAGCCAAGCGATAACGAGTAAACACATAATTTGAGTTTTTTTATTGCATTTTATTGTAGATAACAAAATTAATTATTCAGAGTGCTCTTCAATTTTTGTTTAATCTCTTTTCAACAAGTGATTACTGATTTTAAGATTTACGTTATATTTCAATTGTTACTTAAAATGAGCACTTAAAATTTATTTGTCAAGTGAAAATACTCGTTTTTTAAACAAATGATTTGTTAGACAGAAATCGCGTCGGGTGACTAAAAAAGGTTGAAGCTCAAAGGTCTGTATTTTTTTATTTTTATTCTGGAAGCCTATTCGAAGATTATTGTGCTTTGTGCCACCATGAACTCGAAATTCTATTTCTACTGTAGGCTCAAGGATCCGCTTTACCGACCACATAAAAAAATTGGCCAAGAGCATGTCGGTCCTTGCACTTGTCGGTTCCGAAGTCACTATTGCAAAGAAATATACAACAGATGATAAAAGTACTTCGTCATACTTTTTTCATCTCTCCCGCACAGAATAGTCATAAGCACTTTAGTCGCCTATAACTAGAAAAACAAGTATGTCGACTATTACTATTAAACTAGCGTAAACTAAAGTGCATTAGTAAAAGAGCATATCTTCATAACACTGACATCCTTTTGTTAAGAAGCGCAGTTTTTCGGCAATAACTCAAAAGTAGTATATCCGATCATAAACAAAATAATTTTTGTTGTAAGTATTTATTAAACGACTCCTTCGTTATTTTTTTGATAATTTTGCACACTCAGTTTAAAAAATAAAAGGTAGAGGGAGGCACGATTTCTGCAATCAACGAGCGATTATTTATGAAATTATTCACGTAATCAGAAAAATTGCTTTGAAACCTTAAAATGTTTTCTAAAGAACTGTCGAAACACGTAACCACACGTTGATGATTGCTAAAAAAAAACCTTTTCGTTCCTGTTATATATATGCGGTGCCTCCCCCCTAGAATTTTTTTGTTGTTTAACTACCAAATTAAGTAGCGCTTATACAAGACACCTACACTATAAGTTTCATGAATATACGTCTTGTAGTTTATTAATAAAATGCTTGTGACGTACGGACGGACAAACGCTAATAGTTTCGTCATGTCAGACGGACATGACGTCTGACATGACGAAACTATAAGGGTTCCGTTTTTGCCATTTCGCCTCGGAACCCTAATAAGAAGGAAAATGTAAGAATTAGAATTTAAAAGTTTTCACTGAAATCGAATGAATATCGACCAGTGAATTTTCGATCGGCATGGTCTTGATTTTAGACCATTGACACTGATCATCCAAACTATAAAGTACCCTGTTTCTGGTCACCCCATTCGAAATAGCTTTAATTAAACGCATTGTCGTCACGCTCCCGTTGGCGTAGCTACATAAGACTGGCGTTTGCTGAACTGGGTCTCGCCACTTTGGGTTTTTACCCAAATTGATCGAAAATCTGAAGCGAATAAAAGTAAATCGTGGCAGCTTTCTGAAAGTGGATAAGTGGAAAAATATCGCCTTGGTGATAAATCGACTTAGGTGTCTCTTCTTTTCGAATTTATGGAGCCTCCCCCTAGTGATTCACGCGCTGTTCTCCAAGATTAGTTTGTTAGGTATTATTAAAAATATATATTGTCGAATTAAAATTTAATTTACTATTTTTTAAGTAAAACTGCTTCAGAGGTGATTTGAGAACCACTGATTTCATTTTTTTTTGGTTGGAATTAACGTTCAATTTAGTCTATAGTCGGTGGGCAGTTTTTGCATTTATAATATGAATTTCGAATTCATCGTCAAACCAAAAATATTGATATTCAAATTGATCAATTTTCAAAAACTGTATATGTAAAGTTCTAATACGTTTATTAATAATTATTTCCTTAATAAATAGCTGTGACTAAGGATTTGGCTGGATGGATATAGAATGTAACCATAGACTTTTTACATCGTGCGATTTCTCTTTCAACCATGCACACGATCCCGCTCTATACTATTAAAGTCTCGCATGAATTATTTCTGAAGTGAAACTTCTAATGCGACTTCCAACAAGGCTGCGTTAAACGTTTAACGCTACCATGGAGGGGGTATGAAAGCACTGTTGCGTTAAACGTTCAACGCTCTTAGGGAGGGGGAATAGAAAGAGACGGAGCGAGAGTGAATGCGTGGCACTCGAACGCATGCGCGTAGTTATACCTGTTACAGGCCAGCGCGAGCGTTAGCAAAGAGTAGCGTCCATTATTCCAACGCAAGAGGGAGAGAGAAAGAAAGATACACAAAGGTAGAAAGTAGGAGAGAGAAAGAGAGTGAGTCGGTAGATTTCGTCTCGCAATTGTTTTTCGCCATTGTAACGTGCGACGACAAACGCAATTTCTACCCCTTCCTATTTTCATTTCCACATTACGCAGTTTCACTTCTTCCGCGCGGAGGGACTCCACGCACTATTTTTTTAATTTTAGTAGATAGTCCATCACTACCCCACATAAAAATGTTTTACTTCAATCGCCCTCAAAGATTACAGGCACTCGTATTTTTTTTTTTCAATTTACGTTGTGAAATATTAGACTTCATTTGATATTACAAGTGATATTGAATAACTATGTAGAATTTTCACCGAAATTTGATCAACAGTTACGAAACCTATTTGAATATTTCATGAAGTACACGTAACAAAGACGAACATAATTATACATTTGCGTATTAAACATATAACAAACAACAACTACCGAAAGGATAAAGAAATAACAAATGTAATTGTTCAACTGTTAATAAAACGAAATGATTGACTTTATAGTCCTGAAATTGTAATTGTTATTTCATCAGGAAAACATTCAAATATAAACAGCATATATATTTACTTTCAAACTAGTCGGTGTTTCGCGTCACGTCTCTGAGGGCGTTTGCCGTATATCTTGTTATGCTATGCCGTACATTTCAATATGCTATCATATATCTTTAATATTTCTTTCGCCTTAGCAATACTCTGGGGTCTTAAAAGTAGGATTGTGTTCGGATAGAAGTATTAAAAAAGACATTTTCAGGCTAAAACATAATATGTCGTTCGAAATTATTGTTGTCAGTGAATGCACCGTAACAATGACTTGTTATTTTTTTTTTCAAATAAAACCTCGCTCGTTATCGACAAAAAACGATGGTTCTAACGACTAGTTTGTCTGTCCATATCTAAAGCAATATAACGACTTATCAAATTATTTGTGGAGGTGTGTCAATTTAAATGTGAAGGACTGATATTTCTATTTGACGCGCTGGGTGAGGTATACGAGCGTAGGTCTTTTCTTAAATAAGCATAATATTTTTTTAGACTAACCTTGACAAAGAAATTATATAGTCCTATTAGAGTAGTTTATCAGAATTAGTAGTTTCTAAAAATTTTAGCATTGAACATAACCCACACTACGACCTGTTCGTTGTATAAGAATCCGGCTGTCAATTGTTGTTATGAAAGTGAAATTAAGTAATTTCTATTAAGTGTTTCTCATAAACTATCGATTCAATGATTATATTTTTATTGTTAAAATTGGAAAACAAGAATGTTCGTAAATTTATTTTTAATTATTTATAACCCTTTTGAATTCAGCGAAGCTTGTGATATGTTCTTTGCTTCAGACATTTTTTTCTTATATAATTTTGTCCTCTCGTAAACTAAGAAAAAATATTTTAAATCAAATTGTTTATAATCGTTTTGGTAGCGAAAAGCTGTTTTAACATTCGTTTACTTTTGTAACACCACAAAATTAACATAGATGTTTACTAAGAAATTTGAATTTCTTAATAAACGCAAAACAGTTACTTAATTTAGGCCTAAGACGAAATCCTGTGATATGTCAGGGGTTACATAAAAATAGCCATATGCCCTGAATATAATATCACTGGAATACAATTCAATAAACTGGAATACAATTGTTAAACTCTTATTTGAAAAATACAGCGTTACACACTTTATTTAATTATAGAAAATGTGAAAACTGCTGCAAATTTTTTAAATTTCTTATCCAGAATATGAAATAAATGTATATACATTGATTTATTCCCTTATATACTCTTCATTTATTCAGTGTACGTACTTTTTAAAGATGGCAGTTCTGCAATTTATCCGCGAAGATAAATACGGATAGATCGAAAAAATTATCAGCTAATTTTTTTTGGGTGTTCGAATAAAGTCGTCGGATTTCATTTCATTTGTCAAACAGAAGGGTGAATTATTGGGGAAGCCACGAAACAGGCAGAAAAATAGACGCCGTTCATCGTCCGCGTAATTGTTTGGTTTATGGCAATGTTCTGGGTTTGCAGCTACGCGTGTGGCGCGATGGTTAAGCGCGTCGCCTTCGATTCAAGAGGTGTGGGATTCGGTTCTGAACACACGTGACGGTCGTTATCAGCTTAACGTTAGCCTCTCAATCTGAAATTCTGTCTACGGTACGTGGGTATGGCTCATAAATGAGATTATCTAAAACCTGATGCAACGTTAACATAACGAGGGAAGGCTTTCAGATTTGTGGCAGAAGTAAGTAATGTAAAAAACACCTAAAAATCTTATGTTCATTTTGTTTTTTTTTTTCATTAAAATTTTTTTTAATAAAAAATAAAAATTTCTTTATTTTGCGCATTAAATTACATTAAAATACGCGTAGATTAAATGTTAAAATTCGTCGACGATACTACAATCGTATTCTGTTTGCGGATTCTAGCGAAGAGAGTACAGTATTTTAACTGTCGATAACAAATGATCCATCACACACGTTTCGACGCCAAATCCTATTACCTCTCAAACTTAGCGAGTCGCTTAGATATGAAATGCATTGGGATTTTTATGGAAGGCGTGACAGAAGCACCGAAATTGTGGACGGAACTTTATGCTGTCGGCATGCGAGATCTTGGAGGTCGGGTGGAGCTATTCCGTTAGCATTCTATTCATAGCAGTTGGAAGCATTTGCTTTTTTTTAATATCTTGGCAGAGGCAGACCTTTTCTTTGAACTGATGTCTAGTTTACATAATTTGCATCAACAAGTGTCGTTTTATAGTCAAATCGTAACAACTAATGTTGTATTTAATTCTTTCTCGCTATTGTAACTAAAAGTGTTTATTCAAATTTTCATGAGAATTTTCTTAAGTAAAGAAAAATTGGTCACAATATTTGACATAAATAATGAAAGAAATAAACAAACAGAGTTGTAAACCAGTTTATCTTTGATTTATGTATAATTATTGGTTTTAAATAAACATATATATATATATTTATTTTTAAAAACACCATCAAGTTTTTGGAGAGTGATAGATCATCATAAAACTATGACTTACCTCAGTAATTATTCGGGATAATAAAAATTAAAAAAAATAATGAGCTAATTTATACATATACAAGTCTGTTAAAATTATAGTAACGTACGAGTAACGTATCATTCATACGCCCATATTGTTGCCATACACAATTAAATTACAATAAGATTAATCCACACAATATAAAAATGAAACATATATCTCTTATATTACATATATTTAAAAAAATTGAACTGATTTTATGAAAAAGTTAACAATATTTTCTAGTGGTCTGTGATCGACACCGAGATCATTATTAGAAGAAAGACCAGGATTGGAAGTAGTGGTTCATTATTTTTCTACATGGATAAAAAATGGGAATGGCAAAGGAAGGAAATCGTATGGAATGACCTTCAGCCTACCCGTAAAATACAGTTTCAGCTGAGAATATCAGCGTCAGTATTCATTATTGTGCAATTCATAAACACAATCCTATTTAGAGATTGCAATAATAAAGACAGTATTGTTCGTATTGTGACAATTTCAAATACAAAAAATATTGAATGTGATCGTATAAAGTGCAGTACTGAATCAGCTGATGCGTTTAGTTCTCAAAGTAAATATTTAAAAAAAAAATACAGCTTTGAAACCAAAATTGGAAGTAATTTAATTATTTTTATAATTAATTATTTTTACTTTTAGCAGTCATAAAGGTTAATCAAAGGTAACGACAGCACGATTTTTCAGGGAACTTCTCTTAACTATTCTCATTTTTTTATGTTGAAATACATCCTCAGCATATTCTTTCAATCGACCAACTGACGGGGGATGGTTTTCTTTCTGCCGGAACTTAGACTACAAACTCATACAATCCAAACTAATTCTAGATATTACGCCAAAAACAACGCGGTTGGGCGAAGATAACCACGGCTTAACCATTTATGATTTTTCGGCGTTCAAATACTCTATCAGTATTTGAACGCCACTTGCCGATGATAAATCGGTCGGTCCAATATAGGTTCGCTCGTTCAACACCACCCGGCTGGAACGTCTATTGGCCAGAAACTCGATCAAAACGAATTTCGACGGTCGTCTGTCAGCGAATTATTTGATAAATAGAGGAACGCGATTGGAAATCGAGTCAGATTTAATACGTTCTATATGCGTCGACTAAAATTTTTATTTAATACCGAGATTAATATCGAGATACATAAGTTATCTCCGTGATTGCTAATAATTCTCTACAATAGGAACACGAGATCAATGAATTTAACGTCAGTCGACATTCTGGCTGTCAAATCATATCAATACATTGGATGTGTAATATAATCATTTTTCTATGTAAAAAATAATAAAATAAATTTTTTGAAAATGTTAAAATTTGTAGACATACAAATTGTAATAAACAAAAATGTTTCTTTATTAATAAAATTAACCCAAGCATAATATACATTACTCATTATTAATAAATATAATTATATTTATTTATTTTTGACGAAAAGTAATACATTAATACATCGTATGAAGGTCTACATAAAATAATACGTAATATAATAATCAGTAACTTTGTTATTATGTTCGTGTGTCTATGGGGTAATCTAAGGATAAATCGAGTCCGAAAACAAAATGTCAATTGAAAGCTACATTATTTTTGAGTGTTATGGGCTATTTTTTAATCCAAAAACTAGTATATTAAGTTTTGTCATACCCGTGTGGTTTTATTCGAACCTTTTAGATCTAAGCTGAGCCCGACAAACGTTTTGGTGCCCTTTCCAGTTTTATTTTTGAGACATCTTGACATGACACTTAAAAAATGTTATAATTTGTGAATTTATATTTCACCATTCGTTTGGAAGGCAGTTTTCCTTCAAAGAGAACGACCAAGAAACTTAACATGTAGCTCTTTTTTTAAGTTCATCATACACAACAAAAATAAATACAAAACAATTTCTAATTAAAACAACCCGGCAAAAAGTCGAGCTGATTATGTCCATGGGTATGTGTCTTCTAAATAGTCGGAACTTGTAAAATACATTTTCATTAACTACTTGTTTAATCTTATCTGATCTTAAATTTATATTAGGGTGAATTTTGTACATCCACAGAGGCTTAATTAAAATGAAAAAATAGTCGTATATCGTAATAGTGCATAGTCGACCAACGCGTAAACACAGAATATATGTCGACAATATATACACACACATATATATATATATATATATATATATATATATATATATATATATATATATATATATATATATTGGGATGCTAGAGTTAAGATTACCATTTCTTTAAACTACTTTTAAGATATACACGATGTCCCAGTTTTTGCAGCACGAAAATTATATGAAGATGCGCGTCAAGCCAGATGTCATATGACATCACACAAAACAGCCAAAATCAACGAATATAGTGGTTTTTCTGTGTGATAAATTTCGAACATTTTTAACTGTATAGGCGGCAAAGTTAGGCCTCTTCGACAACCAACTGATATGAAGGCCCTATTGACGATTTTTATCTAGAGTAGTTCCTAAGAATACAGTAGTAATAAATTCTTCTAAATAAATCCAATTCTTTGTTCCATGCTGAAATGATTCCTGATCCATATCTCATATTTGAAAGTGAGAATTTTGTACATTCTGTCTTTTCTTTTATTAAGAATTGCTTTATTTGCAGCAGGCTGTTTTTCTATTCTTGACATAGCAATATTCGAATCGTCATGAGCGGGTTACGTTCTTCTTAACCACAAAAAGTCTGAAAACACACTATCTCATGAACATCCTCCACAAGGAAAGCGCGAGTGAAATAGGATTGTGGGACTTCAGGTGAAAGTTATATAGTAATTTATAAAAGAGCAGTCATTATTTATGTATTAATTATTTGGGAAAATATTAATCCTTCCATTAAAATTAATGTAATTCTTAACAAAAGGATTCGCTACTAAATAAATTTCGTTGGAGTATAAGCCCGTCGCAGTGAAATTTGATTGTTTTCGAAAATGTTAAGAAAGACGAGAAGCTTTCCATCTCAAACTTTTGCCAAATAAAATTAACCTGTGATATTAAATTAGAGCCTTTACCATTTTATAGCTGTTGTTAAAATGGCTCTCTTAGATGATGCATACATTTTTCATTTTCAAGGAATGCCTTCAAGATAAATTGAAGGATAATCAAATATTCTTTACAAGCTTACTCTGCGGATTCGTCTTCGTGTAAAATAAATCATCTTATATTTTATTTCTGAGTATCCGGGTACAAAATTTGAAGTTGATTCGTTAGATAGCTTCCGTTATAGAAAAAAAAAACACAAAACCTATTTTATTTTATATATTAAAATTTTTCAACAAAAAAAAAATCTATGAACTGCCTTCAAAAACCTATTTAAATAATTCTTTAAACATACTTCAAAAAGAACTAGTCAGTTATTTTTGGAGTCGGTTCCAGCTAAAGTAAGCAAAAAAAGCATATAATATTTGAACATGAATATCAAATGTTAAATATTGACGCAAAAAGAGATCTTCATCTTAGTTTCTGGCTACAAATCACAGTATTATTCCTTAACTCGTAAACGTTAAGGAGTGCCGTGGCTTCGGTCATCAGTTCAGCAGCGTTATATGATAATTACCGTACGCAAAAACTTAATCAAATGAAAAAAGCTCTATGAATTAATCGGTCTACAATCGACGAAATTATCTTTGAAGATACATGAAAAAACATACAGACGAACATAAAACTTTTCCTCCTTTTTTGAAGTCGTTAATAAAATAGTGATTTCGTCGAAAATACGTTCCTTGCACAATACATAGAACGATAAACAAATGTACGAGTAAATAACTTTTTCGTAATAAATAAGTGTGATAAATTGTATTGTAAATGCTACGAAAATCTCATAAAGGAGATTAATATTATTGCATTATAATTTATGCTATTAGTAGGCACAGTACTACACACGAAGCTCTGCCGTTGTGAAGTTAGTCACAAATACGTCGCAATGGCATACAATAATAACGCTGGGGGGTCGGGGACCGTTACGCCTGCGCATTACATCATTCGCAAGTAATTCAGATACAGAACAAAGGTAATGATTATGAAGAAGAAAATCTTTTGTAAAAAATATATGTAAAAAACTTAGTTGTTAATTAGCAATTTTTGTTATTGCTAAATATTATGGAAAATATTTTTTTTAACATTATTTATTGTGCTCTTTCATGTTATGAAGATATGTTTCTATAATTCACTTTTAATTTGTTTATTTAATAAACAATTTGTTAGCAATAAACAAATTTTTCTGCTATATTTTTAACGTTACAAAAAACACTAAACACAACCATACATTTCCAACTATTAAAGATACGATCAGAAACTCCAGGTTTCTCTTATTTTCCGTAAGTTAATGAATAAATCAGATAATTGATCGCTATTGAAACCACAGCAAGGGTTTCATTAACACGAGTCAAGAATAAGGCCTGCCGTCTTTTGGTTTTATAGAGGATGGTGTCCCGACGGATCGACTACTCGATACTGACTGAATACAAAACCAATCTAATTTTGCAGATTAGAGTGATTTAATGAGACCGTTTCATTTGTTAGTAAGAGTCTATCTATATGCATTGAAGTTTATAGGACAAGCGAAGCTACAATGTCGTCATCTATGAAAAGAGAGATTTGGACTTATTTTAAACCAGATGATCGTGATCAGGATAGAGCTCGTGTAAAATATGCGATAAGACAATACTCTCGCAAGGTCTCTAGTGCTTCTTCCTTGAAAAATTATCTAAAATCGATGTATCAAGAAGAGTTTAGTTTATTTGAAAGCATGAATAAAACAATACAATTGCAGAAGATAAAAGCTAATGCACGTAAGTTTAATCACAAAACATATTACTTATTATTAAATATTTACTTATGATCTAAAAGCTAAATAGCCAAATTAGTTTCTTATAGTAGTATTGTCTAATTGCAGTGACATTTTCATAAATTTGCCACCTGTTCTTTTTTTTATTTTGATTTTAATCTATTTGTTTTATTAGTTTTCATAACAACTTATGATTTGTGTTTATTTTTTGATAAAACCAGCACTTCTATCATTAAAGGACATCAAGGTTAAAAGAAAAGAAATGGAACACTATCAATTCTAATTCAAAAAAATTGGCAGACTTATTGGAGAAATTATTTCATTTTAAAACTTATCGTTTAACTATGTGGAGGAGCTTGGTTTTTCGCAGATTGACACTAGAATTAACACCAAAATATAATTTTAGAGAACACAATTTTATTACTGATTTCGTGTGCAAGGCTCTTTATGGCAAAGTTGGTGGAAACTTTAAAAGTTGATTGAAAAATTTGATTAAATGTAATATTAACCATTCTACTATTGTTCAGAAACAATTACAAAATATCATGACAGGCTGATTCAAAGTATTCCAAGTTTACGCAATGGAACAGTACATTTTACATGCTTAAGCGTTTTGTAAATGTAAGAATGCCCTAAGTATTTATTATGTCTATGACAATGAAATTGATAATATTTCTAAACCAGTGGAAAAATATTGAACGTTGTATTGACTTGTAAAAAAATTTCGAGGAAGCCACGCGGGAACTAAGCAGCTCTCATGCCTTTATTTCATCTGTGAATTCAATAATTCAAATGCTTGGAAAAGAACTTGATGTCTTTTTAATAAGTTCATACGAATTTTGATCCAATTCGATTGACCGTCATGACTATGAAACCTGAATTGTCAGTAAAGTTTTCTACTTTGATGAAAGAAAACAATTTATTTATCATCGCCAACTATCAGACCTATGCTATAAACATAAGTTGTTTACACCAGTGACCGAAGAAAAGATAAAAGAAGATATTTAGAAGATGAAAAAAATCGAAGGATTATGTTTCAGGTTCTCTTGATTCCGAAGGGGCTGAAAGATCGAGAATGATGGACTCCTTTGAAAAAATATGGATCAATCAGAATCGTCTGGTACGCTCAGAAAGACATGCTTAAATAAGCGATTTTGCCATAGTGCTGCATTTGTCAAATGAGGATAATAATGAAGAAATACCTGAAAATAATAGAATTGACGCTGTACTCAAAAAAATAATTACTATCTTGTCGCAATAAAAAAAGGATCTGTATAAATGAAGATCCACTTAATTGGCGAAGCATTCATCGAGAGGAATTAAAAATATTATCAACAATTTTGATCACCACCACAGGCGAGTGTTCCTATTGAACAGTTGACGCTTGCCTGTAACATGCATTAACATGCAGCATGCAACCCACCGCTGACCCTCGAATCTGCCTCTCCACTACGAATCTCTATCTAAAGGATTGAATATTGATTCCAGAGGATTGATAGATATCGAACACCTAAGCAAGTGTTAATTTTATAATTATCGTAGACTGAAACGACTGTCTTTGTCGTGAGATACTTTTACTATTTCTAACAGCAAGCAATGTCCTATTCTCTTTATTTTCTCCATAGAGACTTTTTTTCGATATCTTTATCATGTCTAATGTAAATAAATTACGCAACAAATTATTGAAATTGAACATCGAATAAATAAGTGTGGACAAGTCCTCACGGGTTTAGTACAAAATCCCTCGACGTTTTCGCCTTTAAAGATATAACTCGGAGATTACTTAACAATGAATAAACTGGATAAGTAATCTTTATTGCCGTTGTTATATTCAAATATAATGATGATATTGCATTTGGAAGTTTAAATACTTCGTATTTAATGATTTAAACGTTTTAGAAAATTCGGAAATACAATTTGATAATACTTAGCTTTCAAAGGAATTCGTGCTAAGTCACTGGTGCCATCGTATTACATTATATCAATTTTGAAGATCAAAAACTATTTGTAATAATTTTTGCCAAAACATTTAGGCACTTTATTTCTGACTAAAAATATATTATTTTTAAGTTATAATAATTCGTGATGAATTCTTGATTGCAAGCAAATTTGATTGATGAATTATTGAGCGGAAATACCAATCGCAAATTGTTTAGGAGATTGAATTTTATCGCTTATCGATTTATTAGACTCACATATTGCTTTTATCAATTTTTTGCTTTAGATAGGTAAATACGTATCTATTATAAGGTAATGTTAGAAATTTTAGAGAATGAATTTTTAAATCTCTTACAAATATAATTTATCTGAGTGAAGCCAGTGAATCCATTTCGACGAAACAATATTACAAGTAAAATTTTGTTTCCCAGCCATATAAACATGTTTCATTGGACCGCTTACTTAGCCATTGTAATGAAGTCGTATTATAGAGTTTCATATTATTATGTCATGAGAATGTTGAATTAGTACTAATTGCTATATAGTTGAAAAAATTAATATTTGTGAGAATTTGGAATAATATTTCATTCGAGCTTATGGAATTTTGAAAGCTCGTATACAATTAATATGGAACTATAAACAGACTTCTTATCATAGTCCCATAGTCTCATATTTTACTATTTACCTATGGCAACACACGATCAAAAATAATAAACGAGCGGTGATAGCTCGGCGGTCAAGAGCGTTGCCTTGAAAAAGGGCTGGTTCGATTTTGATCATGAGCAAATTGACAAATGAGCTCGTAAGATAAGTCAAATTAAATCATTCGCTTTCTGTTATTGTTTGCTATTGCGTTAGGCCTTAACGTGGCACTGGTGAGGCATAAGCTCCTATCATTTTTTGCAGGGGCAGCTGACGACTGTTGTTACTACTGCGATAGCAATGTCCGCGACCAGCGACTTAATATACACTTCGAAACACGAAATGAGTGGTTTAGATTTACACAAGTTAAAAAATCATTGATAAATAAATCCATAGTCAAAAATTAATAAGAAAAAAAAGTCCATTTTATGTAATTTATACGTCTGCTTGTTTCAGAGAGAAGACGTACATAATACATATTACAGAAACACAATTTGTTTAATTTAATATAAAAAAATGAAATCAATACAGTGATATTGTAATACTGGCATCGTGGACCATCAACAAACTGTATAATTCTATCTTGATTCAATTAATTTTCAATCCTAATTTTCAATTTTATCTTCCCTATGTGTTTGCAAATACCTACTTTGCCACCCTTGACTGGCCCTCTTTCAGAAAGTGTTTGTAATTTCCTAATTAATTCGTTAATTATTTGCGAAATAGTAAATCTACCAGATAGCAGCTATTACTGGTTATGTGAACCATAACTTCGTAGAGGTGCCAGGCGTGGCGACGTGACCACGAGTGTGAATAACCATGAGTTTTTTGTTTTTTTTCCCATGGATTTTCGTTTGAGGTAATGAATTTATATCTCCATTAGCATAATTGAAAATGGTGGTTTTTTTCATGATTTTGAGATTTATGGACGACGTTCGTTTTATTAGCAGATGGTTGGATTCAAACGAAAAATATGTGATAAAAAAGGATACGTGTATGGTGGATAGATATGTGTGTGGTAGGTCAACGTATATGTTGTTGATGGATGTATGTGTAGTAAATGATCGCAAGCGCAGTAGAAGGATAGTACATTTTCGTGATGGATGAACATACATGTGGTGGATAGATATATGTGTAATGGATTGATATATATATATATATGGTGGAAAGATATATGTGTATTGAATTAATGTGTAAGTGGTCGATGATCAAATGTATAGTGGACTGATATATGTGCGGTAGATCGATATATTTGTGGTGGATGGATGAATATGTAGTGGATTGATATAGTTTAGTGAATTGATACACGTGTGGTAAATGTATACATTCATGGTAGACGGCTATATGTTTGGTGGATGGATATTTGTGTGATGGATTAATATGCGAAAGGTAGGTGCGCATTTTAGCTTTAATGAAAGATTTTATACCAATAAAAGTTTTATATAGTCGTCAAGATCGTTGCATTCGAACAAAAAGATACCAAGGTCAAATTATGACCATGGATGATTCTACCAATGATCTTGTAAATTAAACCGAATAAAAACACCCACTCTTCGCCTCTGGGACCACGATAAAACCTCGGATCCTGAGGTTATTATAGCATAGTTTAGCAGCATTCAGGCAACATCGGATGGTAAATTCGCGATTTAATCCAATCTGTTGGACGTGGCGCCCTCTCGGCTTTATGGCCCAAATTAAATGTAAATAAGAAAATCATTTTTAGCCCACTTTGCGACGTGCAGGAAAAAATTTAACTTCTTGCGGCCCGTACAAATAGGAGTTAACTGCGCCCGCAGTAATCTACTTAAGTAGAAGTATGCCTACAAAAAGCTATGTCGATACTCACGTAGAGTATTTACGTATACGTACCCTCTTGCGCTGATGTGTTTATCGTTTCTGCTTCGCAATGCGTCTCGCTAATTTTATTGGTTCGTCGGTAATCTTACTGATTGCGAGTCGACTTTTCGTACGAATTCGTTCTGATAATATAGGCTAATTAATCGTAGGAAGAAATATAGCTAAATGGTCTAATACAGCACGTTTCTTGCTAGTCTGTGGTCGTACTGATACGCACCTATACACCTAAGCTCTGTTATGATAGCAAAATAATGCTATACAAGTTGATCTATTGTAGACACATTGTGGACGCGAAATGTATAAAAATGTTTATTTCGTTGTGCAACAAAATGTATTGAATCGATATCAATACTGTAACGATGACTTTTCTCAGTATTGTCAATATGGTAAAGTTTACGCCATTCGTTTTAAAATCTAAAATTAATTACTAAGATACCATTTTTTTTAATGAATTTTTTTTCGCACGTTATAATCAGGCGTTCGGCGGATCAGAGCTATACGAAAAAAAGTGTACCCGCAACTTTTTTCAAAATGGCATCAACTTGATCCATAACAGGTCGACCGGAGGTTCATCTCTGAAATCAAAATTACAGGATTTAAAACACTTGGACCAGTTTTATGCTACTTTTACCGACACAGCATTGGATATACAAACATCATATTTTTTTTTTTGCGGCTTGTGTCGCATTTTACTTTTTGTCTTGTAATGAAACTTTAAAATGTATCGAATTTCAACGTTAGATTCACTCATTTTGGAGGACAGAAAAACAATAGACACCTCGCCATTTGACGAGACCCCGTTTTTACTTTTTATTTTTTTTAAGTGTCGTCTATTTAATGATATCAAAACTAGCCAGATACT
The DNA here is from genome assembly GCA_005406025.1 of Eumeta japonica. Lineage (NCBI taxonomy): Eukaryota > Metazoa > Arthropoda > Insecta > Lepidoptera > Psychidae > Eumeta > Eumeta japonica. The sequence continues at coordinate 27,287 of BGZK01001711.1, forward strand.
AAAAGCATAACCTAAAAGATTTTTTTACAACTTTTCCTTATAAAAGACGAAAAAACTTTTCCCTCTAACTAATATTTCAAAATTTTTGTAATAAAAATATTTGTAAGAATTTAAATATCATTATATTCTCTCATTATTTAATTTTTTTACCAAAAATAATATGTGAATGTTTTATGTTTTTATGCATGCAAATTGTACTACTTTTTGTTCATTATTAAAATAATAAAAAATACAATGAATTGTATTTAAAAAAAAATTGTCAAAACGCCATCTACTGTTACATTATTATTTATATAATTACTTTCAAATGTTTTAATTAATTTCATTGTCATCATTTAATTTATAAAATATATTTACGTAAAGCGAAAGGAATTTCATTCCAACCGCATGTCCCAAAGACACTTCATTAGTTTTTGTTCAATCATTTACTTTTGTTTTTTTTTCTTTTGCTTTTATTATTATTTTTTATTCATAAGTGAAAATTTGTAATTGGCCGACGTAGATATAATTAGTTAGTTATATTAATACGTAATATCTGTAAATTTTCCATGACGAAATAAATAAATAAGTATTTAATAGCCATTTTGACGATTATTCTTGTTGTTATGTCATTTTTTATAATCCCGCTACTAAGATATAGTCTCCCACAATCTTTTTATATCAGATTGGGGGCCTTGGATGTATGGCTATCCACGATGACCCAGTGCGGGTCGTTGCCCGCTAAAGACCGTCGTCGCCAGCGCGATGACGACGTCCAGGTCCGACGGCTTAACGTGTTCCCTTAGGTACGGAGTGTGTGTCATAATTTGATTCAAGACAAAATCTCATCCATCAATTGACCCGTATACAGAGTCGAACCCAGCGTCTTCAGATTCGACGGCAACGCTCTTGACTGTCGAGTTACCGCCGCTCGTTTTAACTATAACACGCATTTCGTTTTGCGTACTTACGTATATCGCGTAAAGCCCTAAGTACCTTTTGTCGCAACGTGCCGAAAACGGGTTCATTTCTCATGTTTTATAGTGAGCCAGTCGTCCGTGACCCATTCATACGAGTGCACAATGAGACCGTTACGAAAAATGTTTATGAAGCTCATTTGAATCCGAATCGTATTCGTATTGTTAAGTTGGCGCAATTGAATTTCTGATTTAAAACAACCAAAAAAAAAAAAATTAAGTAGAGCATTTTTTTTGCATTTTCATAGGACAAACTAGCTTACGAGCCTCAGAGAGCAGATGGTCGTCACCATCCATGTACTTTCGCGACCCCAGAGGAGCTATCAGTGCCTTATCGGCCTATAAATTAGGAACAGATTTACGATGAAGATGTCCGATAAAAGGGAGTGGAGTGATGGAAGAGAATGGGTTATCAGAACTATCACTAATTGGACGAAATGAAAAGTGGAAGCTGTTACTCCACGTCTGCATTCTGTGCTAGCTAGTCGAGCTGACTCATTGTCGTCCTAGTCGAGTTGGTCAGTATGACTCTACCAGGCTAAATGTCAATAACAGGGCTCTACTGCGCATGAATTATAAGTGACGTTTTATGACCTAATAAGTTTCAAAACTGATACGTAGCCGACAAAATAGGGCAGAAAAGAATCATTGCCTGTATTTGATTCCTTTGATAAAACGTATTGCGTTACTGACCTATTAAAGATTTTTCTTTGAGCTATCTTAAAGCATACAAATTTAAATTTACAAAGCAATTCGCTGCAGCTGCGTCCGTGTTCACATAAAATAATAGATTTGTCTATCTTTAATATCGACTTTAGTTTAACCCCTCCTCAATGAATCACTATTTTACACATGGCTTAGGTTTTGGTTTCGCTTTCGATTTCGTTTCTATTTTCAGTTCTGGTTCCAGTTCATCGCTTGATTCTTATACCTATTCGCTTGTGAATACGATATTACTTTTGGTGACAATCCATGTTCCGCCTTAGGTTACCATTCCAATACACCTCCCGTTCTCGATTACGATCCGCATCCTAATCTCGATACAATTACCAATCCCAGTTTCACTCTTCATCTCGTTTGTTTTTATAAAGGTACAACTGTAACGCGTATTTTTTTTAATTAGTAAAAGATTTTTTTCAAGAAACCAACAAATACATTTTATGGTAAAATTTCGCTGATTATACGGTCTATGTATTGAAGATATAATTTCGACGTAACGTAGTAATCTGTTTTAATGTTAAACAAACATAAACAGATCTGAAATGTTTCAATTTTAAATTTAATCTATGCTTCGGCCAGATATAGCAAATTTGAAGCAATTCAATGTTGATTGATTTGGTAGTTTTGGCGTTAAGGGTATACAATGTCTCAGAATAAGCGAGTAACTATTTAAAATGGTTGAAAAGTAATCCTTTGAAATATGGCTTCAAATTAGAAAAGGTAATGTATTATACCAATCGATAATTAAAGCATCTTTGTATGTCAAAAAAATAGTATTCTGTCTTTAGAATAGTTATAATAAAACTTTCCTAGACATTTTTGCGACGTTTTTCTTTCCCAATTCAATAGTATAGCTTTGTTTTTATTAATAAAAAACAATGACCAATTAACTCTTAATAAGATGCATTGACATCTTTGAAACATTACATGTATTTCTTACAGTAAAAATATTTCGGAAAACTGAACCTTATTGTTAATTAGTTAAGTGCGTATATCCATGTCTAAACATTTGGGAGAACGTATGGTTCGGTTTTCACTTTTACGTATCGTATTACCTTAAAGAGGTGATACAATACGTAAATAAAAAACGTATATTAAAACACACATATAAACAAACACGCGAGCACAGTGTATACAAACGGTATCACCAAACAAATGCATCTAGCTTTTTTTTCTAGTTCTATACAATTACAAAGTTTAAATTTGCAGAGCCCTAGGCTAAATCTGAAACAACAAAACCTCGACCTTGCAGGTCCAATCAATATCGCCAATGAAACCAGTCTCACGAGGGCTTATGCCAATTCGATAAAACTAAATCAAGCGTAACTAAATATAGCCGTTATCGGCTGTATCAATGGACAGATAGCGCCGCGGGCTGATGGAGGCTACTCTTGCGCCGTCGAGGGCACACTCACGCGTTATCAGCCGGATAAGGGACGACGCGTTTTTACCGTTAGGTTCGTGGCTGTCGCCGCAGTGGCCAAATTTTCGGGGGCCGCCTCTTGAGGAAAGTCGTGGAAATGTTCGTATATACGACCTCATATCAATACTAATAGCATTTAACATAGATATGTTAAAACATAATAAAGATATCTTCGTATCACTTAATAGATGACGCAGCAATCTCGAGAATTGATCTGTCAATGCAAAGGGCGCAGTTAGTTTTTCCTTTTCCCGACTCTTAGGAGATTTTTTAGATTAAATTGCTCATTAATATTATGAGGGAAGACATTTATAAAAAAATATATGTTTGTGTAATTGACTCTTTTGGTATCGAAACTAGCAGGACTATTTTAAAGTTTTGTATGCCGTAAGTTAATATTTTTTTTTGTTGTATATAATAATAATAATATTCAGAATCTAATTTATATCATAATGATTTGGTCTATGACATTAAATCGAGTGATCGGGTAGACGGCATCGGTCTCATTTACGAGTCAGAACTGAATGATAAATATGAAAATAGAAAAAGTTTTGGACCTGCCCAGGAGACTGTTGCACTCCACACCGGTCTGACTGATGAGGGCCGGGGGAGAACGGTGGCCTATTTGCTCTGCTCTGCTGAGCGGGTGCAACTCGAGCGGCTTATTGTGATGAGCGTATACAGCTCTCCTAACTCTTCTAATAAATTGTTCGAATCGATTATGGATCGAGCCTTGTGTAAGATAAATGATTAAGGTAAATATATTGTAATATGTGGTGAGGTTGATGTCAATGTCAACTTATTAGATGTCACCAATCACAGTGGTAGAATTCTGGAGTTCTTTGGGTGTTACAATCTGTTAAACTTTTTTTTGGAGGCTACAAGAATCACGTCTGTTTTAGATCAAATGCAAAGTAATATTTTATTCCATATTCGTTGCATTTCTGAGTTATTTCTTATATGGCAAGAATGTGCTAGACAATTGATAGACCACTTCGAATCCTACACGTTCTCTTAGCTGGTATTCGTCTTAGTTCTTTGTTAATAGCTCTAGTATTATCTTAGACAATATTTTAGATACATTGGACATTAGTGCTTTTGGTCTATAATTCGAAATATTATCTATTATCTTGTGAAGTAAGGTTATAGTTGAAATGGTCCGTTGATGAAGTACATATTCCATTGTTAAATTTTAGTTATATGGGTTCGTCAGTAAATTCGAACTAATTTTATATGTTCAAATTAAAAGTCCATATGGAATTCATTCTTCAAAATCATTCAGTTCATATCCGGTTGCCAAAACAACCACAGTATACACAAAAGTACTTTCAAATTATAATCGAAATCACAGTGAAAAACAAATAACACCAGACGAATACTGCATATTATTAACACAAGAAGCCATATCAATATGTAAAATATACAAAATAGCGGAGCAAATTGAAAAATTTGCAAACAAGATATTCTCGCGAGGTAACCAATACGTAACAATTGACATATCGTATCTATCATCAGACAGTAAGGAGACGTCTTTTAGTAGTGCCAACTTAACGGGTGAAGTCATACAAAACAAAACGTTAATTTTTGTAACATGAATTCTACTAGAATGTCGGAAGGTATGATAAAGTTATTTTATATGATTTTTCCAATTTAGGAAGAAGCTAAATACCTGAAAACCGAAATACAAACATTGAATGAAAAAGTGATACATTAGGAACAAAAGAATAAGAAAAATAAATTGTTATTACACAGTATAAAAGAAACAGAAAACAATCACCAAGAATTATTCAATACAATAAAAAAAACCCTTGGAAAGCTTAGATGTTAATATTGATACTTACGAAATAAATAACTACTTATATAAAGCAAGACAAGAAAAAATAAGAAAAAGAAGAAGAAAAAAGATATATATATATATAATATTTACAATGCGAAAAAAATATCAATACTGAAAAATAAGATAAATATACCGAAGCCAATATATATATTACGGAAGATTTTTCTAAAGAAACGATGGAAATACATAAAACGCTGCAGGAAAAATTTAGGAAGGAAATACGTGCTGTCTTGCGTTTCGGAAAATCCGTGTTCATACGAAGCAGAAAAAAGAAAGAGAGAGGTGCTTAAAAAACATCATTACACTTCAGTGGTTTGACAAAAATTATTACACCTCCTAAATCACATAAAACAAACGTATTTGAGTATATGATAGCAAGATATTCATCTTTGAATGAAAAATTATTTCAACAATACAAAATACAGGAATTATCAGACACCGGTAACGAAATCGAAACAAATAGCATGGGCGAAACATTAAGGAAAAGAACAAAAACCCCAATACCCAATACCCAAAACCCCAACACAGTTTGGTGATAGCGGGGCTATTGACCACGTGCCCCGAGTTTGCACGACAACCCACATAACAATGCAAAACCGAACAACAACAACGATTCGAAAAAAGGGACTACACATAGCAACACTCAATACAAGGTCACAGAACAGAATTAGAACAAGCGTTACATAATATTAGTTGAAATATCTTTGGCATATGTGAAGTACGTAAATAAGATGTAAAAAAATTGAAGAATGCGAAAAATGCATTTAATGTTATAAAAACGAAATACTCGTTTTATATAGTATGGATTTTTAAGTTTAGAAATATGTGAAAAACAATATAATAGAACTTAAAGGAGTATCAGATAGAACAGCCGTTTTAAACATCATACTTCTTGGTCAGAAATATCCGACTTTAATAGTTCAGATATATGTTTCTACCGCGGTAGCAAAAAATGAAGTTGAAGGTAATTTCTACGAAAACCTAAACAAATCAATCAAGACATTATACAAATCCGTTGTTATGATGGGAGATTTTAACAGCCAAATTGCAAATGTAATAAGAACGAACACAAAATACTTGGACCATATACTACTATAGACAAAAAAATATTAAGTCACGTTTTAGAGTCTTTAAAAAGTGCAATCGAATTGAGAACGGTCCAAGAAAAATATGATACATTAGAAAAAGAAAAAAAGGAGACCAATAAAAAATGTTTTATTTAACAACATTAAAAGATAGATTAGGATCAAAAGCAAGAGACTTAATCAAAAAAAGACATTTTTATTTAATAACAGAAAAAACAATAAACAACAGATAACAAAACTAAGAAAAGAAATAAAACAAATACAGACAATACAGTTTCACATGGCAAAATTAGTAAATTAAATAAAGCTTGGAAACAAATATAAAAAACAGAAATCGGATTAGTAACGTAACACATCATAAAACTAAAAAATGGAAATCAAAAAGAAAAGCAATACTAGAAACAGCGACTGATTTTTATCGTAAACTCTACAACGATGAGCAAATAACAGCAAATATAAGCAACAAGAAAGATTTTGTTTGGAGAAAACAACACACACAACAAATATTTTCCATCTTAACAAAACTGTACTTTACTATCGTAAAATAAATATCGTGGGACACGCTTATTTGATATAGTGGTTACTAACGTTGAAATTCATTTAAGCGATAGAAAAAAAAAACCGGCCAAGAGCATGTCGGACTATGTTCAATGTAGGGTTCTGAACCCGTGACTACAAAGAAATGCACTACAGATAAAAAAAGTATGTTGTTACACTTTTTTCCAAGTTTCCCGTGCATAATAAGTATAAGCACTTTAGTCATCTATAACTAAACAAACAAATAGATATGTCGACTATTATTTTTAAAATAGTGTAACTAGAAAGCATCAAGAAAAGGGCGCATCTTCATGGCACTTACGTCCTTTCGTTGAGAAGCGTAGTTTGTTGGCAATAAAACAGTATATTCGATCATGTTAAAAAAAATAAAATTTTTAAGTATTTTTAAGCGTTATCTTTGTAATTTTTTCATATTTTTTAGATATATGGTTTTAAATATAAAAGGGAGATAATAATCTCATGCTACTATCGAAGCGATCATTTTCGAAAATATGAACTTGCTAAAAAATCTTGAAATGTTTTTAAAAAAACTATGGAAATATATGCCACAAGTTGATGTTTGCTGAAAAAAAAATTCTGCTTCTATTATTATATGGAGTGTCTCCACTAGAAATATTTATTTTTGTTGTTTAACTACACCTGGACTGTAAATTTCATCAATATACATCTTGTAGTATTTGAGTTAAATGCCTGTGACGTACGGACGGGCGCATATTACGAAACAATAAGGGTTCCGTTTTTGCCATTTTTGCTCTGAACCCTAAAAACTCATTTTTAAATAATATTTCTATCATAAATAACTTTCCCATCCTAATTTTAATCATAAAGACGTTCAATTACTGAATTTCACAAGCGTTTGAGTATTTTAATTAGCTTTTGTGATAGAAAAAGCAATTTTATCTTATAGCGGATATGATTAGGTATACAAACGTCTAGAAACATGAATAGAAACGTATTGAAATCATTGATTTATTCTAGGAGTAATAATGATAATAACAATTAATACTGCATTTCTATTTCATTATTTTAATAATTAGAATTGCCAAAGTGATACAATAAAAAACACAAATCGCTGGTAAAATTATAAAATTTTTACCTTATTTCCAAATCCACATATCTTTTACCAAGCATAAGTCTACATTACACTGATAAACAGTAAATTTGTAAACGAAATCAAGTCATATTTTCAAACACTACTACCTACCCGCATATAAACCTCATACTTAGTTTTGTTCAATCACCCTCAGTTTTCATAAAACATCGACTTACTCGATTACGCGAATTTTGCTTACCGACGTGTGTTTCCGTATAAATTAACGAAAAAATATTGAAATTAAAACAGTTTTTTTTCTTGAGATTAGTGTTATATATCATACTAAGATGCCGAGAGTGTGTGTAAACCATCCTGATAACTTCTGTTATATTTGCGGTCAACTTACTGTTAAACGTCAACGTCGTAGTTTGACACCATTAGTTCAAAACTATTATTTAAATTATTTTGGTTTTCCGGTGCGAAATTTGGACAAAACCTGGACTCCTAGTATTTGCTGTGCACAGTGTGTCACTTTATTAACATCATGGGCTAAAGGATCTCGTCATATGCCTTTCGCAGTTCCAATGATATGGGCCGAACCGAAAGACCATGTATCAGATTGTTATTTCTGCCAAACTTCTATAAAAGGTATTAATCACAAATCTAGGAACTCTGTGAACTATCCAAATCTACAATCTGCTCAAAGACCTATCCCACACAGTGATAATTTACCTGTTCCTCAACGTCCAGTAAATATGGATGACGTGACCGAAGAAAGTGTATCCGAAAAAAAAATTCCCAAACATCAGCGATGCCAAAATAAAAGAAGGAATCTTTGTAGGGCCACAAATAAGAAACCTACTGGCTGATGAAGAGTTTGAACAAAAACTTAATCCGATTGAAAAATCCGCATGGACATGTTTTCGAAATGTTGTTCGTAATTTTCTTGGAAGCCACAGGGCCGAAAACTATGAAGAGTTAGTTAACAACCTCTTAGTGGCTTACAAGGACATGGGATGCAATATGTCGCTCAAAATTCACTTTTTACACTCGCATTTGGATTTTTTTCCTCAAAACTTGGGAGCCGTTAGCGATGAACACGGTGAGCGGTTCCATCAGGACATATCCAACATGGAAAAAGGTATCAAGGCAAGTGGAGTCCGAACATGTTAGCTGACTACTGTTGGACACTCAAAAGGGATGTACCTGACGCTAAATATTCCGAAAATCCTAAATAAAATAAAATACAAGTTATTTTTCTTCATTTGAGACATTTTTTTACCGTTTTTACTTAAAAAAAGATTAATTGCTGTTGCAAAAAAATTGAGGGTGATCGAAATTTTCTAAAAATGCAGATTAGTTACTGATTAGTTGTAGATACAAAATTACCCATTCAATTCCATTTAACTTTCATTAAGGTCATTTTTGTATATCAGTGATTATTTATGGTTAATGAGAAAACGCCTCGTAGAGTTTAATTATTACTTATGATAAACTAAAAGTTCGTTATGATGGGGTTTCTCTTTCGTAGAAACCACGCAACTTCAATGTTATTTTATTGTTTAATTTAGCCTTGAATACATTTTCATAAAAACAGCATCCTCAGCTAGCAAAGACTTACAGATCTTTTCCTTTTTTTTATACACTTCTTTGATAGACAATTGAACACATACATTGTGTTCAGTTGTCGATTTAATGAAAAAGCTGCATGTGTTAATGTATATTGTGCGCGATTGTAAATGGATACCAAGTGAATGAAGCATCAATTTCTTATAGTATTTCTTATTTAAATTTCCGTAGTGTTGCTTTTCAGGAAGTTAAAAGATTTTCCGTGGCGCAACGTAAACATTTTCTTAATTTTTCTAACGAAATATTGACTCTGCCTTTCAACAAATTTTAAACAACCACTAAAGACAAACTAGCTATAAAAAGATATTAAATTTTTAATGAACTTGAAGAGCAAAATATATTATATTTTAAAATATATTAAATAATACGTATTGTTAAAAGACAAAAGATGAAGCTATCTGGCGTATTACGAGTGACCCTTTTTCCTTGAACCTCGAAAGATATCGTTGGGTTCAGACCATTCTAGGCGCCGCAGTACTGATGGGGGCTTCGAAAAAGTTAGTTTGTCAGTTGAACTGAGCTAGGGAAAGATGTTCTATATAAAATTAAGGAGTAACAGTTCTTCAATGTGCAGAGCGAACAATTAATTATTTTCTTTCTATAAAAAGTCTCCAATACTCTTTGTCGTCATTGGATCATTTTTAAATGGATACAGGTCCGAAATAGATGGAACGGGAACACAGGTTTTCAGCGAAATAGAAACTAACTGTTATTCGCAAAAAAAAAATGAACCTGGGAACTATTTGCGTTTTGAAGTGACACCCTCGCAAATTTGTTTTGTGATAAAAAACTCAGATAACTCCACACGGAGAGATGTGAGCCGTATTTTTATTTGTTTTTCAAAACTCTACACAATGGGGGATGATTTGCATAATGTATAATTTCATAATAACAATAACATTAGGTCTCTCTGTCTATAATTCCGCTTCTTACTTTCAAAGGTAAGAACAACTGCCGCTGATCACCAATTTCGTCCCATTCTTTCCTATATTTGATCACTCGGTTGGGTACGAAATAGAGCGTGAATTTCGCGGGAGGAATTGCTAGAGTGATTTCGGTGAGTGTAATTTCATAAGACAAAGAATCAGATTAATATGCAAATTTAATATCTCAGAGCGAATTCCGTTCGTTCAGGGTCGTAAAGTGTATTTTGTGTGCTAATATTCAATCGGTACTGACTAGTACCTTGTTCTTGAAAATTTTTATACCAAAAGTGAAAACTTATTCAATCTACTAACTGATCAATATCTTCTAAGGAAACAAAAACATAAAAACAGTTATTCTGGTCTGGTTTTTAAGTGTAATGTAATTCAAAAGCCGATATGTACTTAATAAAAAAAAAAATTACCCTTATTCTGTGAATGTGCATCTGTTAATTACCAAGTTGTAGTGTCAGAGGTTTGCATCATTCACTGCAGAAGTATATGATTTTACAATATTCTATTTAGCTTCATAATGATGAGCTTAGACTTAGAGGTCAATCAATAAACCTCCTTCAAATCATGCGTCATCTTAAGAAGTAAAGTGGAAGCGAACCATATTATTTTCTATACACAGTATAACACTCTCGCTCTTTCCGCTCTCAAAATGGAACGCGCACTTAAAGGTGTTATGGGCGTAAATCTTTTAAGCTGGTTAAGCTACCACCGATGCAGCGACAACGTCTGAGGGCGACTGCTTAAAGTGCAACACGGAACGAATGGCTTGATTTGATTTAACATGAACACACAATGGTAAATTTGCTTCTCTTATCAGGGTTCGAACTTGAAGCCATGGGTGTCGGACATAACACCCTCAACCCCTAAATCGATGCCTCTCTTTTTTCAAATATTATAACTTTGAATTTTTCTTTACCTTCTCATGGATAAAAAAATGAAATGGATATGTAGACACATCATAATACTTTGAACAAACTTCAAGACTTGAAGATGTACTAAATGAATATCTTATTTTGATAATGTAGTTCATAAAAACGTGGAAGGCAATGATATAGCTCTCGGCTTTGATGTTTGAACACATTTAAGTGCCGTTATTATTTTTGTGGTACCGCAAATTGCGGGTCTAGTTAGGCAAACTCGCCGCAGGCCTTTCTCGACTATCATCCATTACAGCATCTGTTATTCGCCGGAGTTGTTCTAACGGCTACTTTAAATTCTCAAAGGCCGCAGGCGCCGGCGCGGTGTTAACGTGTAATGCTAGAATTTGCTGTAGCCGCTTCAGAAAACTATTCAGTGGCTAAAGCTTGGGAATTGAACGAAAATAACTCTCGTTAAATATTCAAGTGAAAATAAACAGGTTAGTTACTCAGCGGATATTTTATCACTCGACTAATCCGAGTTTCAGCTATTATCAATCGTTAAAAGTATCTTACCTTTCTCGTGATTTTCTCCGGAGAGCTTTTCAAACGCTTGTCAGAAGAAGTTTTATTTTTGTAGGAGGGGAAAGAGCAGATATGGCAAATAAATTCTTCCAAGGAAAGGTAAAAGGTACAAAACTTTTAAGCAAAGTAAACAAAGTCGGTGAGGTTTCGTGGAAGATTGGCGAGTTCTATTTGAAAAGTGCGGATAATTAAACGATTGGTTAGTTCTTCACTTTAGTATCATTTTGATTTCTTACGAATTAATTTATTTTGTTTAAATTGATTTAAAGTAAATTTGTTTCATTTAACAAATTCTTTAAGCAAAGTAATTAAGATTCATTGAAATTATATACTTTCGAATTTTAGTAGAAAATGAGAATTGTTTTAACATTTTAGGTCGTAGTCCGTAATGAAGTCATCTCGATACCTTCTGCGTACGCATATAGCCTCAATGAACACCAACAATAAATGTTATATTATTTGTTTAAATATGATATGCTTTTTTTACCAGCTATAAACCTGTCCGCTTCGCTGGATGTAAATTAAATTTTGTAAGAGACAACTAAATTATGATTTAAATTAGATCATTGTTATCAATTACCATTTTCCTGGTACTTATATTTTTTTTCTGCGAAAAGGAAAGTACTTCTATTTCCCTAATAATTTTTGGATTTTGGGAGAGAAATGAATTTAAAAATTCAAATTGTGGACACTTATTTATATTTTCTATCTTTAACTGAGATTACTACTTAATTAATTATTATTATTGTAAATTCAGCCTATTTCCCAGAAGGGTAGGCAGATACTATAGATTTCCACATGGATCGATCTTTGCATATATTTGCTCTTGCTTCACTGACATTCATCAATCTTTTAATGCAAATTCTTCGGTTTCGGGTGCTTAAAATTTGACTCTTTTTACGCTATGTTATGGCCCTTCCTTATGATACCAGTATGGTCTGCATAGGATTTGCTAGGGCGACCTTTGCCGACCTTTCCACCATACACATTCACTCCACAGATTTGTTTTCTCAGTCTACTTTCATTCATCCTTTCCAGATAGCCAAACCACCGCACTATACCTTTTTCTACTCTAGTTACTATATTTTTCTACAAACCACCCCGTACTCTAACATCACTGCTTTTACATTTATCTTTCAGATACGGTCCACACATATTACGCAGGGCTCGCACCCCTACCACATTGATTCTACTTTCATTATTTTTTATCATACCTAATTATCACTATTATACGTAAGCGAAGGGATCAGGACCCCATTATGGATAGCCAAACGCGTTTGTCGTGAGACATTTTTATTAATCATAATAGCAAAGCAATGCCCCATTTACAAATATCTCTATCATGTTTACTATCCTTTGTCGTTTGCTTACGGGAGGCGATTTAATTAAATATTTATAATATACGACATTTAAATGATTCTACATATACGTCTGTGGGTATTTAATTTCTTATTTTTTCATAACTGATAAATTCAAAATACGTCTATATGTTTCTCTCCACAGTTTCACAAGTCGTAGGACATTATATTCAAAAAAATTTCTTAACTATTTCTTTGTGTAAAATTTCATGTATAGAATTTACATTTTATCATAATTACGCACCAATTTTATTTTGTACACTATTGTCCAAAAACAAAAACGGGACAAGCGCACGTAGAAGTCGCGCCCTGAAGCTTCTGTACAAATCTGTATATTTATACTTTTCAAATTAGTCCCAGTATTCGATTTCCATTAGAAACTTAAAAAAATATTGTGGACCAAATCTACTACAACGCAGTCCACACCATAGTCGATACTCCCAATTGCAGTTGTGGATTTGTACTCGCATAAAATATACTATATATGCATAACAATAAATTGACAATTTTCAGTTATTTCGTGATTCTAATTCAAGAATAAATTCTCTAATGACATAATCACATTAAAAATATTCTAATGATTAATGATTACGTAAACAAGCACAAATAAAGTGCTCAGATACATTAATATTAGGTAGATGTTATGTGTCGTGACTTTGCCAAGTCGTTGTATTTGTCATAGAAATAATGTTGATAGGTAATTAATGAAGAATAGCCTTATATTCGGCTGCTACAGAGTAAAATGTTATAAATCTTTATTATAAAGAAGTCTTACAATACTGGCTTATTTTTCCCTTTTCTTAATTACATTTAGGCCCGTTTCGCAGTTCGCTTCCATTCATAGTAATTTAGTTTGAAAAAAATAATCGACAACTATGTTTTTGTGTCGGATTAATTTAGGACAATAGCTTTGTCTGAAACATTTTTTTGTTCTGTTGCAGCCGTCTGCGGCCTTTAATGGATAGTTGTGTACGGTGAAAAAAAAACATTCAGAATTTTCTCTTTCAGTGGAGTACACTACAAACGAAAATTTTATTTGTACATAAAAAAGATGTAATGGACAAACACCATTTCTCACAGCTAATTTAATTAGCGACACCTCTGTATTTCGGGCCTAACAACTTTTGACTTTCAAAAAAAAAAAACAATTTATTCCGTCTTTATCGTCTTGTCTTTGCGCGTGAGATTGAATTCAGTATTCAGCGCGTGCCTACTTTTCTTTTACCAGAGGCGAGAATATTACAAGTTACTCAGTGGTTAATGGCATCGCCGTTGTAGCACTAGAAGTATACGGCTCCGAACCTAACCACGGCGGTTTGGTTTCAACAACAAGTTTTCAACTTAATGAAAGGTAAACCCTACGTTCCGTGCTTCATGGAATATGCCAAGCTCTTGATTCCAAATGTAGCCATCCCTTAGTGACGACGGTCGTCAACTGCGTCCAAGCAGCGCTGGGTAAACGTATAGAGATCTAGATCTAAGCCCCTTTATCTGAAATTAAAGGATTAAGGGGACGTATGATACCTTAACAGTGGGCTAACGATAAATCGATACAACACAACATTACTAAAAACATCCGCGGCTCCGTTTATAGAGATGGTTTTTTAAGCTTCTACATTTCTCTTTGATATAAGATCGTATGTTGATGATGTTGGTTCCACTCCTGGCAACATTAGAATTACCTCACCAAAGACTGACGTCAAACTTCAGTAGTAGTATGTTAAATAAACTTAAGACTCTGTTCCGTGTATGGGGTCAGGGAAAAAGTTTTTTCACATATTATATACAAATTCGTAGTCGTAGTCGTAGTTATCCATTTTTCATCACCAGTGATCAATCTTTCCAAAAATGGTTCGGTTTTATCACGTTTTAATACAGACCCGCAAATGAGTACACAATTCATTACATTTTTTTCAATGAACTCGAATGGGAGCTAAGCATTGAGCTTTTTTTGTACATCCAGCTTTTTTCAACTGGGTCCAAACCGTTTTGTAGTCAGTCCGCAGCTTTTCAGCTATGTCGTAAGAACTAATAAACTGATCATGCTCTACTTTTTCCAAAATGGCATCGACTTTATCCGTAACGGGTCGACCAGAGCGAGGTTCATCTTTGATATCAAAATTACTAAACTGAAAACGCTCGAACCAGTTTTGTGATACTCTTACCGACACTGCATTATATCCATAAACGTTAGAAATTTTTGTTACACCATGTGTTTCATTTATCAATTTTTTGCTATAAAACTTCAAATTGTATTGAACTTCTACGTTAGATTCACTCGTTTTGGTAGACAAAAAAATAATAGAAGAATGGCGGGACACCGTTTTGTCATTATTATTTTTTAAACGCCCTCTATTTAATGATATCGAAACTAGACAGATACAAACAGCAGAACCAAAGAGATTTTATTGCAACTTTGTACTTATAAAATTCGAAAAAACTTTTTCTCTGACCTAATATTATTACCAATCAACTACGACAAGAGGAGCTTTATGAATGGAGCTTATTCCATTCTATATCGCCGGTAACGCACTGGTGACTCCCCTGGTGATTCGGGTTCTCCTGTTTTCTCTTTTCTCTGAGATTCTCCTGGCTGTGATCATCTACTCTGTAGTGGCTCGCATGCTTGATTGGTGTTTTAAGGCTCAAACGATAAACAAAGAAACATGTTACAAAATTATTCGATGGGATTCAACTTCCTTGTTTTTCAACAGAATGTAATTTTATTATAATACCATAAGGCATATTTAATTATTTTACAAAAGTGTAATATTTTTCCATAAGTATAATATGCTATTTATCATCTTACTTTGAATAAAGTTCCAACGAGATATATTTCGAATGGTTAAACAAGAAACATTTCTTGAAATAATGGTACAATGTAAATATATTTACATGTGACTAGATTACATTTAAAATCAAAATCTACGTGCGACGTGGTTACGTGGGCATCAACAGATATTTTTCTTTTTTCATTAAAGTCATAGAAACTACTAGGCCCGTATTTTGAACATAAGTCGTTGGTGCAGGACATTATCGTCGTATTGGCGTCAGTGGTCGTCCTCTCCAACCAGACCTCGGGCTAGTGCGGCGGCTTGTGGTCCACGTTTCACGATTTGAAATAGAAACACTGCGGTAGTGTTGTGACTCTCCACTGGACTTACACAGATATGGTATGACAATACAAAAAATGTATTCGGTTCATCATTAAAGCGGCCAAACTTTATCATTCAAGGGGGAAAGTGTAAATTTAACAAACATTATGGCTTATTTCAAATATTAATAAATTTATTTGGAATTTGAAGTTTCCGATTAATAAATATAGAATATTTTGTTAGGTGCTTAAGTTTGTCATAAATTAATTTATGTTTGCCCAACAAATAATCTATAATACGGCTAAATTTCCGCTCGAACTATTCAATTTCGTTAACGAATTTCTCGCTAAGTATTTTGCGCTGTCCCAGAGAATCTCTTTTCCCGTTTTTTTGTTGCGCGAACATTTTCTTTGCTTCATTGATTTCCCTTTCGGCTAAGAAAAAACAATTCGCCTTTCATTTCATTAATATTGCTGTGTGCATTTCGTTACAACTATTTTACTATATATTTCTTTCTTTATTATATATCATCCAATGATCGAATACTTAGATAATTTGTTGTAGTTGGTTTTAATGAAAAACATCGTTTTACACAATTTTAATTAAATTTGTAGAAAATTCTTTTACTGCTGTTGTACTACGGACGTAATGAACATGAAATAAATGAAGCTAATTAGATAAATTTAGAATGTATTTTATTACAAATCTAAACAGCTTTGGAAATATTGATTAAAGTCATAATATATTTGAAGACATCTCGCCGAATGCGCCAATACGATATTCACTTTTGGTACTAATATATCAATTCAGCACCCAAGTTTTCTAGTCTAAGAGATAAAAAGGACTATGCAAGCACATAATACTTTTTCTGATTTAAAAAACGCACTGTTCGATGTACTATCGATGGACATTGATATATCGATAGTATATGGTTGTATTTATTTGTAGTTTACGTTAATTCAAGTATTTTGAGTATCGTATGGTGAAGGCGAAGCTATTCTATGGCCAGCGTGGCTGCAGAAGAATGATTGGCCGGCCAGTGAAATACCACATACCAACTGAATACAGATTTGAAGTGGTAGCTTCCGCTGCTGCGTTTCCCCAGTGAGTGAGAGTCTCGGTGGTACACTTCTCCTCTCCAACGGACATCCTATTCCTTGCTAAAACGTATTAGGGACTCCTTTGGGGTCGCGAGTGTCCATGGGCGGCGTGACCACCCGCTGCCCAGTGGCTCGTTTATCCCTTGGCAATGCTATAGAAAATTCATTTCTCTTTAGTGCTAAAATGCAGCCATATTAACCATCGTACTTTTACGGAATCATTTAACAAAATTTTGCGTGTATACACTGACCTTTGAAAATGTCCACCACATGTGTTGAGTGTACGTCGCATTCGGTGGCCGGCAAAGTTAATAGGGCCCATTTGTGACCTTCCATCGTATAACTAAGCCTGAGAGCGTACTAAAAACGTTCGTATTGACCCTTCTGGGGGTGTTCAAGAGGCTGGAGTCCGACTCGAGGGGATAACGTGTCTTCGAATACGTTTGCTGCTTTACTCGTAGCCAATTGGGTATCTTATTCTTGAATATCTCAATATGGGTATCTAGATGTAACTAAATTCAGTGTGCCATTTGGACAGTTTATATAAGTTTTAACGCTCCGTTATTTATTAGCACACTTTTAAGTAAGTATGAATTCAAAAAACTATGTGGCAGTGAGATAAGCTGTCAATCAAAGAATTTAATAACAGTCATTTAAATGCAAATCAGAGTTAACTTTATGAAATACTTCTGGGTGGCGCGGTTAGCTCTTCTTTTCGTCCCTTTGGTATATTTTCGCTTGTGTTTATTTGTTTGTCAGGGCATTGTTTTCCAACCCAGTTGGATAAATTTAAGAGTCCTGTAATCAATCCATAGTATTTCCATATTATAAAGAACGGTCAATTAATAAATGAGATATTTGAAATATGATAATCTGTCGAATTAAAATTTAAAATATTGGATTCATAATTGATTGAATAAGAAACTCGAGGTTCATAGAGTGGGGTATGATACTAAATAACAAATAAAAAAAGAAAATGCAACGTATGTACGTACACTAAAAATACTAATAAAAAAGTTAGCTTTCGTCTTTTATGAATTTTTATCATTTACTCGATGTATGGTTTACTTGCCGTAATCTACCAAAGCCACTAAATTAAAGATTAATCAATATTGCTACAATTGGTAATATAGCTTCTTAAGTCTGTTTTCATTCATACGCAACTTAGCAACAAATAAAATCATGAATTCTCTTTGTTGATATCGGTTCTGAATTCATTAGGATTCCGTAGCCAAAAAAAAGAACCGTCATAGTTTCGTCCCATCCGTTTGTCCGTACGTTCGTGGGTCGCAACCTTATACATTCACTATATTTTCATCGATTCTGATGAAAGTTCACTTATTCAGGTGGCATGGGTAACCATCATACAATTATAGAAAAGAATTTCGAAGAAACTAAAGTGCATTAAAAAGAGATACGAAAAGTATTTATTTCTAAGGTGCACTTTATTCAGAAGGGTGTCGTCGGACAAGTAATTTAAAAAATCATTAAATGTTCTCAAGTAAATGTTTCTTTGAGGGTTATATCAATGTGAGTTGAAATAGACTTTTAAGAAAAAAAATCAACTTCAATTAAGTCCATGTATAAGTTTTTTTAAATATTCACAAGTTTCAGTCGCCAATACTGTAATACAATGTCATATAACAGCTTAGTCGTGGGACTATAGAGCGCGCGTGTGGATTTTGATGTAGTAAATACAAGCTAATTGAAACATGTATTTGTATCCATATAATTACAGACCTACATTGGCCGGTTTTTATTATTTTCTTATATTTTTATTGTGGTGAAGCTGTGCTGTGGTTAACTCAACTGTACGTAAATGGGCCAACTCCATCGGTGTAGTATTACGCTCTTATGGAATGCAGACCTGAAGTAAAAGTTTGCTGGTCCATTTCGTCTAGTGAATGAGAGCCCAGTAGCCAACTTCTCTTGTGTTACCCCACAACCTCCTTCCGTCAGCTTCCCTCCATAACAGCCCACTCCTTCTTTTATTAGATATCATGTATTTGTAAGGGCGGCAACACACTGGTAACGTTTCCAGAATTATAAGTGACCATGGGCTGCGATGACCTATGACCTATACTTAAAAAAAATATAAAGAGCATGTGTATAGAGTACACGTGTCAGAAGTGAAACTTCTTTGGCAATACTTATTAAAATCAGTAAAATTGTCCATAAATAATCAGAGATACTAATTAAAGACTAAAATTAAAGATGAAAATTGATGAAAGATCAAAAATGAGATACTGTAGGTATTCAAAGGATTGAGGCATAGTATTGAAAAGATTTCTATAAAAAAAAAAAATTTGAAATTACGATGAAATTTTGCAAATTGCAGTAATTAATAAGTAAATACTAATAAAAATATACTGTACAAATAATGTAATATTATTGTCGGATAAGAAAATAAAAATTATATATACTTTTTATATTTAAAATCATTATAATAAAGGATGTTTGAGCAATGCACATTGTTTTTTTTTTTTGTTTTAAAGAAAAGCTATTTTAATTGATAGACAAATAAGTACAAGCATATATTTAATATATTTAAATTTGTCATTATCATTGTTGTTGTTATTATAATTATTAGGTAAATTTCGTTTATAATGACACAATTACTACACTTTTATTTTTTTAATAATTAAAAATTTGTAGAAGTTATAGTAAAAAATATACGTTTTATATTCTACGTAATTCAGGAGCCTAGTAAAAAGAATATTCTCTACAGCAATAGAGTATGGTATGCTTACTTTTTTGCCTCTTTGTCTCTGGCGATCTATCCGGTTGCTCTCTCCGTCTTTTAAAATCTAAATTCGTGACGGCCTCATCATCCTGCTAATCTATACATATATAATGAAAATAGGTTGTCTTTGTTCGCCAATCACGTAAAAACTACTAAACGTATAGACATGGGACTGGGGCCATTCGATGTAGGATGATTTGTAGATGGTTCTAGGCTACCCATTTTTCTGATTCCGTAAATCCTTCGCCGTTTTATTTATAATAAAAATTACCCAGCGAAGCGGGCGGGACAGATAATATTATTATAACGCCGTGACGGTATTGCCCTGACGCAACCTTGAAATTTCACTCTCAACGCGCCCAAAGAAGTTTCACTTCAAAAATAATTTAGTTTTTTTTTAACTTTACATTTGTTTTTGTATTACTCATTTCAATACGACATAAATTTAGTTTGGGTAAAACTATTTGGGTTTTCGAAAAATATAACTTAATCGAAGACAAGCGATCCTGACAAAGAAATGGTGAAAAATCAAATGTTATGAAGTAAATAATTTTATTTACTTATTATGGGCGTGTTTTAGATAAAAGAATGATTGCGAAAAATTGTGCACGCGGTAAGTACTGAACATTACGTCAATAGCTTTGGTAATTTAATGGAAAATTGCCTGCGATGGGCGGGCTTCACGCTTCCAGCCCTCATAATTCTTTTTGTACCTTTTTTCATGGATGATATCGTAAACACTCTCAACCTTTTTTTCAATGAAAGAAATTACATTTTCATACACATATCGAGATATTTGGAGGCGTCTCGTGTAAGCATGTTTTGTGAACACTCCGTAAATATTTGATCAAATTTTGAGTGAACGCGCCCGCGGCCCACATAAGTATTATTTTTCGTGCAGAATAATAAAAGGCCGCGAAAGAAAAATATGGGTTTTCAAGTGAAATTAACTTTTCATGAATACCGAACAGCTCTCACGACAACTTTTGGCAGGTATTAACTAAATTATTGTTTGAATAAGTTTTAATCAAAAAACATTTTATATAGAATCTTTAATTGTTATCGAATAACTAAGTCTAACTGTCGTAGTGAGTATATTTGTTTTCAATATTAATTGATATTTTTACCATACAAAGCGTCTCAATAATATAAATGAATTAGCTTGCGCCAGCGCCAAAGAATGAATTCCTTCATCTTGTATATCGATCTATTATGGTAATTAATCATGAGATCGCTATTCAGTTCTCGATTCTGATCCCGGCCCTGTTCGCGATATCTAATTGTATCAAATTCAATTCCTAACCCTCCGGATTTCCATCTCGTTAGAGATTTTGTGTTCGATTGAAATATCCGAATTAGCTTGACACACACGAAAAGCGAGTGTACCCCCACACACACAAACCGCATGTAGAGATATTAAATAAATGTTTCCATCTTTTTATTTCAAATGTAAGCAAGATCAGAATATAAAAAAGGGTGCGAGGTATGTAAAATATAAGGGAATTTATAACCTTTTCTATGGGGCCCGAGCGACGGGAATAAGTTTGTAACTCATAAAATTGTTTCCGATTTCACATTTTTTTATCGTTATATATATTAAGTTATTATAATGACATTATATAAGGACAAGGTATGCCAATACTGTTACATATGTTCGCTTTACACGGTACGAAAATGATTAATATTTTGCACATACATATTTACAGGTGGCTGTTAACACGTCAGGTAGGAATCTAGACGACCGAGCTTTGCTCACCGTCGTTCGAGTTGCCGTCGGAACGTGCTGACTACCAACGAGAAAAGCTGTTTACATTCATTTATAATAATAAAAAAATAATATATAAACATTTAATAGACACTTAATATACAATGTATGCAAAGTTAGACCAAAATCGTTAGACATATTTGTGGAATAAACAGTTAGGTAGGCATAAGTTGTTTGTTCAACTTATACCTTAATATTAAACAGATTAAACTAGAATATATGGTTTAGATATATTAACAAAAATAAATATATACTATAGGGTTAAACAGTTTTTTCGTATTTTGTAAACAAATTCAAATTAATTTTTCATCATATTTTATTTACATATAATTATAACATAAATAGTATAATATATATGTCATTTTGTTCAACAACTTGTTGCAATTTTGTAACTAGTGACATAATCTAATTTCTGTAAAAATTTTGGGACTTCTGATCAAAAAACTGCGATAAATAATTTTGACAGTCCTCTCACGATGTTAACCTATCACCACCTAAAAAAATCTGAGGAGACCTAAACAGGTGAAAATCTAGGGGGCAAAGTTAGGGCAATATGGTGGATGCATTAACACTTGCCAAGCAAACTCTCTCAATATTTGCTGAGCGGGTAAAGATATGTGTAGGCTGGCGTTATCATCCTAAAATCCACAACCTTTCAGTTGATCTATTCCGGCCATTTTTTTTATACATCTTGCATAAGTCTCATCAGCTGGCGACAGTAGTGATCCGAATTGATGGTTTTGCTCGGCAGTAAAAGCTCATAATGAATAATGTCCTTCCAATTCCACTATACACATAGTATCAACTTATTGCAAGTTGATACGGTTTTCGCATTAGTTTGTGGAGCTCGTTTGCAAAGGCTAGTAAGCTCCGCGGTCAAAAGTAAGCTTTACCATTTTCGCACGTTGTTATTGTAGGTAATCCACTTTTCATCAGCAGTGATTAATCTTTTAAAAAACAGTTCGATTTTATTACGTTTCAATAGATAATGAACACACAGAGCAGTAGATTTCTTTCAGTGAGCTCGTATGGGACCCAAGATCGAGCTTTATGTATCCAGTTATTTTGAAATGGGTTAAAACTGTTTTGTGGTCAATTTTTAGCTCTTCATCCATATCGTAAGAACAAAAATGACGATCTTGCTCTCCTTTTTTCACAATAGCATTCACTTTGTCCATGGCAGGTGGACCAGAATGAGGTTCGTTTTTGACATTAAAATTACCGGACTAAAAACACTTGAATCAGTTTTGTGTTACTCTGACCGACACTGCATTAGGTCACATTTTTGTTTAGAGTTTGTGTTGCATTTTTCCTTTTTTTTTGTTACAAAACTTCAAAATGTATCGAATTTCCAGAGTACATGCGCACATTTTGGTGGACAAAAAACAATAGAAAAATGGCGGGATTTCATTTGCACTTTTTACCTTTCTTATTTTAAAATATCGTCTATTCAATGGTATCAAAACTAGCCAGATACAAACAGCACAACCAACTTTTTACTTTTCGCCCAAAAACAGCAACTATTTATTTATAAAATACGCAATATATTTCAATTTTCCTTGATCTAATACGTTTCATCCTTGGTTCATACTTTCATCCTTTCCGTGAACATAAAATGAATCCCTTCGTCTTTTGTATCGACCGCTCACGGCGAAAACAGGATCTCAGTCTCGCCTACGAACTCGATTCCAGTTTCGATGTAGACCTCGATTGCCATCCAAAAATCCTAAAAAAACGTATACGCCATCACTGAAACACACGTAATTCCGTTGAGTTATTTCTATTATGAAGCAATTTCTCTTCCTCTCCTGATCCCAGTCTCGGTCCCGGAATCGGTATTCATCTTGATCTTTTTTTGAACATTGCTGCTACCCGTAACCCACAGCTCTGACATAAATCTCATATTTATCAGAAATTAGATTTTGATTCGTATAAGTGGTTTTTGCGTTATGCGCGTTCGAATAAAGAAAGGAAATAAAAAAAATTTGGTTGCCTGTAAAGTCGGTATACGGGCGAAAGTTTTACGTGACAACGACTTTGAATGGTAAAATCATTTTAATGTGAATATTCATTCGTATAGTAGGAAGAAGGATGAAATAATAGTAACAATTTAAAACATTTATTTATACAAAGAATTATATTTAAAACATTAATTTATACAAAGAATCTCGCACTGAATTTCATATTAACAAAATTTTATTTTTACCTTTACACATACATACGTATTTATATACAAATATACATACAATAACTTGCAATACATTTGCAAGCTATGCACTAATTCTCTAGTGCTGCGCGCGGCAGACCGATCATAGTTGAGTGGGAGAGAGACGCAAGGCATTCGGCGGGCCTCTCTCGTTCGGTGACTCATCGTTACGTTACCGAGCGTTACACTTTTTCAAAGTGACTCCCAGCCGCAACCTAATTTAAGACGTTGTCACGTCAAAAAGATATGTTTTCGCTTTCTATTACCTATAACGTATGTATACACATATAATGTAACAGGTCGTATTAGATAGGCAGAAACTTCATGGCTGTTAGTGTTAGACGTATTAATGCCATTTAAATTCAGATTATGACGTAGGTCTAGAAAGGTACCTAGAAGAATTATTTAAAGAAAAAAAATCTACCTAGAGAAATGCGCAGCTAAGGAGCTCCATACGTAATAAATGCAGTACGTTAAAAATACAATTCGGGAATGTATATCGCACGACACAATTATCAATTTAGATAATAAGCTATATTATGGTAATTATTGATTTTCACTTTACTATTGTCATTTATAAGTTTTTAATTTAGATACACCAAAAATTGTACTTTTCGTCTTGTTCTCTTAGTTTGATGCAATTAGGCGCGATGACATTACAAATGAACCATCACACTCTGAACATCTCACACAGCCATAAACACGCACACACGCGCATGTTGTTTATATATATATATATATATATATATATATATATATATATATATATACATACATACATACATACATATATATATATATTGTAGAGCTTTTCTTGTTTTATTCTACTCGACGAGAGGTACGTCTCTTAAGAGACCAAAGATTCTAGTATTCGAAATTAAAGAGAATATTCCTTCTAGATCGATATGTTTATTAACCAGTTCTTCAAACTTTCCTTCTATTATCTCTATACTTTACTTATCAACTTATTATAACAATTCACTCTTTATTACTATAAAACTTGTAAACTCGGGCATCAGCCCTCGTCGCCTTCTCTGTACTTCTCTCTAGTTCTACTCAATTGTTATCCGCGAGCTCGGATTCGAATGTTTTATTCTATTCTAATTTGAAATTGAACGCGAACCTGCAAACCCTCATATGCAAGCAGGAGGTCGGATACCCCTATGTCACCTACTACTACAATATATATATATATATATATATATATATAAAACAACATGTTAACGTTTGAGGCGTTTCTCACTTCATTACTAAAATTCACCATTTAATGGTTTTAAGCTTTTAAAGTATGAGCTTTTATGACCCGTATCTACAAGTCAAATAAGCTCAGTAATTGCGGTTAATGCTTTATTGGCCACCCCCTTGCCCTTTGCGCGGATCAGAATGAGTTTCTTGTCATGTCTCATCAGAAAATTGTATTGAAATGTTAAATTTGTCCTATAATGATTATGAAACTTGATTAAGTGATGATTAACGTTTGGTTCCAAACATACAGACTCGACATCCTATTTGTGATTTCATTGGAATCTGATAATTATAATATTAGTAGAAATTTAAAAATGTATTTTGTCTTTGAGAGGAACCAGAAATTTGATGATTCTATGGATTTCAGTGGATGTGTATGTCAACTGTTTATTGATATCCATTGCTAACAATCAGTCTTTCCTCTCGATTTGCATCACGAATTGTCTCGGCCCGTTTGCAACCGACAGGGGCATAGCCCGGACCCTTTGTTCGACAGAGGTTTTTGGTTTTAATACTGATGTGTTCCACCTATTACCATTTTTTTCCTTTTTGCCATATGTCCAGTGCTTCGTGTCTTCTGCAGGGTCTTCTCTGTAACAATAGAGAATAGATCTCTTCATCGCACACGGGGTGTTTGATTCATTGACGTCATCATAACCAAAGATTAGGTTTCGTATATTATCTTTCGCGTACCACTGCCATAGTTATTTTAAAACTGACTGTCTTTTGATATCTTTTACTATTGTAATATCATTAATAATAGTAAGAATTAGTTATTATACTTGGTAAAAGTACATAACTAAAAGCTACTTTAGTACTGTTACTAATAACGTCATTTTAATATATTTATATATTCGCACATAATGTATAAAGTAATCATAATTATTACTTTAAAAATATTATTTGTGGAAAAAAAAATGTTACATTGTCACAGTGTTATTTTAAATGTAGTAATTTAAAATCAGTTTTCTCTACGATAATATTTATAAAAACTTCATTTGAAATTTGTGACTTAGATGCAACTCATCAAACGAAAATAATTGTTAATTTGTGAAAACTTTAAGGAAGCTCTAAACTGGATAGTTACTCTAGTGTAAATGTATACTTATTCGGAAAAAAATCTTATTTATCTCTAGACTGTAAAACTATCGAAAAGGGACTTTAACGGGGACAACTAAAGAACTACAAAAATATTAGCAATACAAAGACAACAGTCTGAATCTACAGTTGAATAAAATTGAATTGTAACGGTACCAATCCTGAACATGGATAGTAAGAAAAAAAGTTATGTGTTGAATTTATTGAAGGACAATAAAAACAAAATGTGAACTTTTTTATTTTTTTTCGTCTGTCTCTTAATTGTTCACTACCATACATAAACTGCTGAAAAAGATCCCGATTATATTTCGTCAGATAAAGGTTTACCCCTCGAGAAAAAATACAGAATAGTTTCCATCTTTGCAATAGACTTCCACTCACGTTCACTCCTAGGTCGCACTGAAATACATGCGCATTTGTTTTCAATAAATAAACGGATACTGGAACAGATGCATGTATCAAATGGACTTTGTAAATCAAAAATTTCATAAAATCCAACAAAGGTTTTATGTCGACGCATTCCAGATTAGCTTGTGAAAGGCAAACCTTCAGTCAGATCGATGGTGCCATCAGCCCGGACCGATTGTTTCATTCAAAAATATAAAATTACAGAATATATTTGGCTGAAAGGCCGCACCGCATTCCTCCGTGAGCTTTTCTCGTTAAATATATGTTTTATTACCGTGAACCTCGTACGCGTTCCCCGGTGTCATCAACATTGTTTTCTGTTCGTCGCAAACATGAAGTATGATATATTTATATTATGGTACCTTCCGCCACAAGAATTTAACACTGATCATCAGAATTGTATTTCAAAGATATACAAAAGTAATGATAGGCTGTTGTAAGTCGGAATGTAAGGAGATTGGTTGAGGATAAACTGTAGTAAAATAAAGGGCTGCGTCAGCAAAAGACGAGAGACAAAGTAGAGAATAGAGTTCTAGTGAGAAGTGTTTTACATCAGTAGCAGTGTTATATTGAAATGGGTTCAGTATCGTTATTACGTCAAATTTTATTTACTCAACAGCTAAGTGCACACCCTCCTGCAAGCTATATATTTTAGTTGTAGACGCTTGGGCATTAAGGGTTCTACATTGGGCTGGTACAGGTTGATGGGTTGCTGATGACGTACCAGTGAACTGACGGCTTAACGTGTATTCTGGCGGCGGTGCCAAGGAAAAAAACAGTTTTGAGCATTTGCTTAATATATATATATATATATTGTAAAGCTTTTATGACTCGACGAGAGGTATATCTCTCAAAAAGAAGACCAAAGATTCGAGTATTCCAAATGAAAAAGTATTTTCCTTCGAGATCAATGTATTTATTGATCAGTTCTTTAATATTTCTCTTTATTCTTTCTGGATTTAACTTATTAAATTATTATAACAATTCACTCTTTATCACTATGAAACTTGTAAACTCGGGCATCAGCCCTCGTCCCCTTTCTCTGTACTTCCCTCTAGTTCTACTCAATTGTTATGCGCGAGCTCGGATTCGAATGTTCTATTCTACTCTAATTTTTAAATTGAACGCCGGATATCTCACATGTCACCTACTCCTACTACATATATATATATATATATATATATATATATATATATATATATATATATATATATATATATAGATATACATATGTATATATATAATGTCACTTACGGATCAGAAGAGTTCATGATTGTAAAAGTGTACTACAAAATGTCTTTTAACTATTGTTAGACTCGAATAGAAAATAAATTTGATTTTGAATATGAAAAGTGCATACTAATGATGTGATATTTACCAAGAAAACGTTAACCAGCAGCATATATGATGCATTACACAGATATTAAATAATTTCATAATATAATAATAATATCAAGCCAGTGTCAGTTTTACATGTAACTTATTTATTTCAAATAATAATCTTAAACCTAGTAGTAGGCTCGTTTTGCTCCCCCTAATAAAAAAATACCACGAGCGTAACTCGTTCATGTATCTCATAGTATCTTTTCTTCGCAGCATCCGTGGGAAGAATAGCCAAATTCCTCGGCAACACCGGCACCCCGATTCTAACCACGGGCGGCTTCAGCTTCGACTTCGTGCTGCCCAAGACCACGTGCGAAGACGAGTTCCACATGGTGGTGCGCACCGGCGGCCTGGGCTTCCAGGATATAGCCTACTTCATCATAAACGTAATGAGGCAGTGAGTTCTCGTCAATCAGCAATAGATAGATGGTAAGAGGAATTGCTGCTGTATCGGTGAAACGATGATTTAAATGGAAAAGAAAAATCTGTATGTTATAATTATTTTCTTAGAGCGGTAGATAAGAATTCTTTTAAATTAGCAATAAAAAAATTAATTCGTTTTTGAGAAATTACATCGAAATTTATAAAAAATGAAAGGTATACCTATTACATGTTCGAAGTAATTTAAAAGTGATAGCTCCGTTTGACCAATGCAGCAGCGATTTATATATTTAAGGGTGTATAATAATTTCAGTTATCTTATATAATAGCACTTTGGTTTTGTTTTCACTTTATTTTTATGGCTTTTGTTGTACGGCACGTGTTCTGTTTCTTGTATTACTGTTAGTGTGAGTGAACTGCATATTATCACATTCTCAAATATAGATTCTCAGATATACATTTACTATTGCAGTTGATTTATACAGAAAATACTGAATATTCGCTATTCATAATTGAAACAAAATTGTATATTTTTAGTGGAATTTGAGAATAGACATGATAACGTAACTTAGCAAATTATAAATCGTTTGTAGGTTTGTGGAAACACAACGGGAGGGAAACTTTTAACGCATTACTCGTTAAATTAAATTATCGATTTAGTGTGCTCAAGCAATACCACTCTGGTGTTGCTCGAGTACAATTTTATATTTATGTATAATTGTATAATATTTGATTTTATTGTGTAGTAATAACAAAAAAGTTATGACGCACAGGTGTTTGTTTGTACACATTCTATGTGCAGCGTGCTCTCTATTGTAATTTGATAAAGCGTAGAATATAGAGGCGTAGATATCAGTGTGTCGTGACGGATCGGCGTGACGCTTCTGTACGATCACGGCTCGCGTGACGCGTTCGGAACATTCGCGAGCGCTTGGTGTCTGCATTTTCCCGATTCGCTCTTTAGACAAAATATCTTTACTACATATGTGCGTCGGTCTAAGCAAAATGTGTATTTCAGTATCATGCGACACTTACGACTACAACAAACGAAACGTCATGCAGATAAGCACTTTGCGCGAACGGGGATGCGCTCAAACAAACTAAACTAACTGGTGTCTGCCTCTTTATCTGACATTAGGTGTAGGATGAGAGATGGATTCCAACGACATCATCGTTTTCAAGCGAACGCTTAGAAAACTTTTCTTCGGGAAGTTGGCTTCTGTTCTCAATTTTAACATCAACTTACTAACGTGTATATCCGGATTTGTGATTTAATTTGCGGTCATTGATATCTTATCGTCCCGATAGCATTAGTCGGAACAGTGAATTCGTATTTTTAAAATTAACTATCTGAATTTCTTTATCGTTATACATTTCCGGTTAAATGATTGCAACACAATATGATGACTTATTAGAATTCAGGAAAGGCAGGATTTTACGACCGCGTTGTGACGAAATACGGGTGTCCAGGGTCGCTCGAGTCCCCTCGTCCCAGAGTAAAGTGTTTTGGCAAACTTTTTTTCGAATCGCTATAAAAAATAAACTGTCAGCGATATTGATATCACTCATACTTGTAATTGTGACTGGGTAATGTTCATGTATATTCTGTATTTATAGCTAATGAAAATGATTATAAATATGGCATATTGAAAACATATAGATAAATGTTACAAAATTTCGTTAATGCGAAGTGTTATGAAATTCATTACGTGGGTATACGTAATAAGGTATTAAGGTACGGTACAGTACATTATCACTAACAATTTCTACTACATTAATAAAATGATATATATATAGGAATATTTAGAGATCTTTTTAATTTTCTTTTATTAGTGTGTTGCTTATTTTCTGATAAAAACCTGTGTAAGATTGAATAGTGTCAATATGTGCTATGATCGTATGCCTGTATACTATAAGCTTGGTCGAACGGCCGACTTCCGTTAGCGTATCAAGTAGTCAGGGTACGTAACGACGCCGTTCACCTCGCTTGAATTCTCACAGCGGATTTTTACGTATTTTTCGTCGGTAGTATTACGTTACAGGCGTTTTGAAGCACTCAAAAAATAACTTAATTCCAGTTACAGTCTGAAGCTCAATTATGTTAGTCAGACATCTATTTTAAAACAGAGACCGATCGATCAGACAAGCAGACGTAACATCTGGACTCAATTTTAATGCTGCTGTGAATACTCACAGCAGCATTAAAATCTCGTTCATACGAGCGAGAGAGTATTGTTTGTGCGCATTGCGTGAGACATATATGATGAATTTTATCGTGTATTTGTTCGCAAATATTTGCAAATGGCCTCTCTCTTTCTTACGGTTTCCTCTTGTCGAGTGTATGGGTGTGTGTAGCATGTCTAATCGAAACCGCAAATAATATATATATATATAAAAATAGAAATGAATACGTACCAATAATTAACACCTATTACTTTAGAATTAGTTACCTAAAAATTGATTATAAACATATAATATTCTTCATTTTTAATGTTTATTTTATTTAATGTAGCATAAATTATTACAATTTGAAAAATATCAATTAATAATTTAAAATCAAGTAAATAAATAAAGATGAACTTTAAACGTGTGCTCGTTTGATCACAATGATTCTAATATTTTACCTTACAAGTTGCGTTAATAATTTCGAGTAAACTTCAATTTTTTGTTTAAATAAAATATCGAAATGTTGGTTAGATACTAATAACTTCATTAAGTTAGAGCAATTTTTTCAATTGTTTATTTTTACAATTAATCTTACAAACAGCAAAAAATATTTATTCCTTCATTGTCATCATCGTTGAGATTAAGATAATTTATCATAAAGTCAATGTTGATCTCGAATATTTAAATCGTGGTCTTTATCATAAGCATTATTATCAAGTTCTTCCGCTACAAAAAAATAACAAACCAAACAATTGAGATCTGAATATTAAAGAAACATGAATAATACGAGAAACGAAAATAAATTTGCTAATCTTGGGTACTGTAGGAATATTTATGTTTTTGTTATGTTTATGACTGGCTTTCCGTTCGCGGCTTCGCCCGTGTGGACATTTCATGTGTTCCTTAATTATTTATTTGGAAAAACTTTGTTTTCAATCCCAATTTCGTCACCATTTTCAATTCTAATTTCGGTATTGTTCTGGATTTTGATACCAATCACGCTCTTGTCCCGATTTGACACTCGGCTTCGACTCAGTCCTATTTATAATTTTGGCCCCATTCCAGGACTCGAGCCTGCTCGTTTTTTCAATTCCAATGACGGTCCCAGGTACAATTTCTACGAAGACAGGACAGACTTTGATACGAAAATAAAATATAGGTTATATTACTTTGGGATACTGTAGCTGAAAAATTAAATAAAAAAAAATTTTTTTCAATTATTTCAACTCAAAATCAAAGAAAGTCTCCCACCTTAAATGTTGATGATCATCTCATCACACTTTTATGATTAACCCTTTCAAGTTAAACGAGGGGAAACGAGATCCGGGTTTCACCATATACAGGCTGATGTACCTTAAGAATCGGTTTTTAGACCGGTACTGTATATATATTTATATATCTGACTCATCTGTCCGTGGCGACGTCACCGCGGCAACGTATGCCGATGACATAGCCTACTTATCTGTTGACAACGATCCATCTACTGCTAGCCGAAAACTCCAAGAGCAACTAAATGTGATCCACAAATAGCTGGGTAAGTGGCGTATTCGAGCTAGTACCGCAAAGCCTAACGACATCACGTTCACCTTGACCAGAGAAAACTTCTAGTGAATTCTCTGGATTTAAGGTGGATGACCTTATTTGATTGTTAGGGCTAGCGCAGTCTACCCCACCAGAAACGTCATATAATCTCACAATAAATTCGGTTATGGTCTAATGATCGATTGCAAACATACCAAGTTAAAAAAAAATTTATTCAACAGTGATATCTTTTGAACACCTTATTCGATTTAGATTTGCTTTACAATATTTGACTCGTTTTTCTAAGTAGAAAAGGGTGACCGTGTACTATATATTCATCCATCAGAAAATACGTATGGTACGTAAAAAAAAACTGTTTATCTAACTTTCCTCTATGAAAATAGAAAATTTTTGATACAATTGGTAAGTTATTATTTTCACTCCGATTTTCGAAAATAGATATTTTACCATATCTTGACGTTTTAGGGCCCTACGAATCTATTTCAACGATTTTTCCAATAATGTCTGAATGTCTGTTATGAGTGTGTATTTGCGTGTGTGTGGGTGTATGCGTGCATGTGCGTGCGTGCGTGCGAGCGCGCGCGCGTGTGCGTATGTGTGCGTATATGTGTCTGTGTGTGTGTATGCGAATGTAAACCTCATAACTTTTGAATTCATTAACCGATCGAAACGCAGTTTATGACATCCAGAAGAATCCACTCAATTGAGACTTCCTGAAACTTCGAACTAGTTTCGCCTAGTAGATTTTAAGTAGACTTTAAAATAATGTTATAAAAAAATGTTTTTTTTGACATAAGTTTTAGATTACTCGATCGATGCCACAATTTAATCAGCTCTTTTCTCTAATATTGACATTGACTGCCACAAACTGCATAGAAAAAGATTTCTTCAAAAGATATTGTTGGAAAAAAAAAATTAAAAAACTTTTTTTTTGGAATATTTTTTCGACTTCACTTGTAGATTGAGACATCTAACTATCATCGCGAATTGCATCAAAAACGGTTGGTTTTTTTTTCAAAAATGTTTGTTTTTCAAATACGTATGTTTAATACTCGGTCACATACGCAAACAAAAACGCACAGATACGTGCGCGCGTATACATACAGACATGACTCAGAAAATAGTCGAAATAGATTACCAAGACTCTAAAAAGTCAAAATCTGATGAAAACTCGTTTTACGAAAATCAAACTGAAAACTAACATCTCAATTTTATGAAAATGTTTCAATTTTCATAGCGCGAAGTTAAAAGATATGTCCATTCATTTCGATGAGACCAGTTCAAATATCAAAGCTACAGTCGTAGACATATCTTCAGGCAAACATCGAAATATTCGTGAAGACAGACAAATTGAACAAGGTCCGCTTTCGCTGAGGGCGAGGGCTAGTGAGCAAGGTTGAACATCTGCCGCTTCCCAACCGCGTAATTGGTGGTGGTGGCGCTCCTAAGGTTTTTTGCCGTTCCTCGTGAGGCTTTGTGTGTGCGCGAGAACGACATCGGGCACTGTGCCATTTATTAGAGATATTTAATACTGCCCTCGTAAATGTATCACCCGAAGTATATACTAAGGTTTATTTTGTTTTTTTCTATCGTAGAATTATCATTAAAATTTTTCTGTAATGCAAATTTTTCCGTGAACATTAAGAAATAAATAGATAATAAAACCGGACCATAAAAAAAATTAAATAAAAAAATAAAAGCCGGAGACTATTGGATGCAATTATTAATTAATTAGTATAATAGGTCCCCACATATACGTAGGTGCTTTTGTATGAGTTTAGGTAAAAAATGTATGAAGTCGTTTTTCTCATTTCAATATTTTGTTTTTCTCGATGCGTTTGTATTTATTGAATTTATATTGATATTATCAGTAGTAAATAAGAATTCTATAAATTTTTAAAGTAGAATGATTGACGAGTTAAAAAAAGTACAAAAAATCATTGCATTTGCAGAAAAGTCCAAAACTTTCCGCTATTTTCGAACTCAAAATTTTAAAAATTTGCTTGCTAATGTATACTCAAACTTGAATGGAAGAATATAAGGAAAACTAGAATTTCATAAGCTCGATTTTAATTAATCGATTCCTTTATAAATTAATTTAAAACGTGAAGAAATATTAAAAATCGGTCTGATTATAAATTTAAAAATTATATATATAGGATACATTGAAGGAGTAGAAACGAGTTAGCTTTACCATTGAAGGTATATATGAAATATGGGGAGAGGACGAAAAGAGAAAGGTCGTGTAAGACAAGGCAAAGATTTTTTTCAATTTTTGAAATAGATAGATATTGTAGATAAAGCTCGGCTTGGAGCGGAATACAGACTTTATTTGATATCTCAGATAAAAAGTTACCGTTGTTGGGAGGTAATGCGGTGGAATAAAATATAAATATTCTATTACCCATAGAAAGCTACATTATCGCGGCTAAAGCTACATATCCAGCTATATATATATATATATATATACACATACACACTCACACACAAACATATATATATTGAAACCCCTATCTATATATTATTCTTTGTTAGCCTCGAAGCCTTCGAACATTTTTCAAATTTAAATAGGTCATAATATATTTATATGAAAAAGACATTAACATATCAAAATTAACATAACCAAAGAAGATTTATTGTGCTCTATTCTAACCAATAAAAATCAATACATTAAATATTTATGGGTAATGGTAACGCAAGAGAAGTTGGGAGTTTGTGTGTGTGTAATAACGGTCATACTTGGGGCTATATTTGAACATCGTAATAGCAATAAAACCGATAGAAAAAATTTTTTCATAAAGCAAGCACCTTTGATGTATGAAAAAAAGGAAGATGTAAAGTTTAACGTCGAAAAGTGGGTCAAAGTGTACATATCTTTGGTTCAAATTTTACAATACCATTTTA
This sequence comes from Eumeta japonica, assembly GCA_005406025.1. Lineage (NCBI taxonomy): Eukaryota > Metazoa > Arthropoda > Insecta > Lepidoptera > Psychidae > Eumeta > Eumeta japonica. The sequence goes on from BGZK01001711.1 coordinate 62,302, forward strand.
CAGTATCAAAGAAAAACAAGAGAGAAACATTATTTATCATTTGCCGTTTCAACTGAAAGGTCCATAGCATATGATCTATTTTTAAATGCAAAGAACAACAATTGACAACAATTTTATTAATGGAAGACAAGGAGTCATAGTTATTTTTTTTAATTTCCCCAAGCTGTTTTAAGGCAAGCCATCGGCGGAGTGGTTTACTGTTATTTTATATATTTATTATTGGTTTTTGGTTCAATGTAAGAAAAGAATGTTAAGATATGTGTTTGCTTAATAAATCATGAGAGATTATAGTTAACAACAAACTTAAATTTTATGATATCGGTGAAAATGTACACGAAAGCACTTGTTAATTTCTAAAATGTATAGAGTTTAGTAATACAAAACGTTCGTATTACTCATATAATAAAATAAGGTGACGAACTATCAAACCTTAACATGTTTTTATGAATATAATACTTATATATAATTTGTTAACGAGCAAATTCAAATATAATCAAAAACAAGTTTGTTTTGGAATAGATTTGATTAATAATATATTTGTGTAATAAGTAATATAATTTTGTTTAATCTCTTATTTTATATAAATTATTTATTTTATATAGAATTTTATTTCATATTTTTTATATTTCATATAAATCTTAAAATGACATCCAAATGTCATTTTAAAATTTTTATAAAGAAAAATAAATAAATGAAAAGAAAAAGTCGACTCCATTAGTATAAAAACAGTCTCTTTTGTTAAGCGCCCGAACAATGTAAAAACGCAAAATATACGAGACTGGTGTATTTCTTTGTCGGTCGGTTTATGACTCTAGATTTTGATGCTATTTTAAATGAAGAAATACAAAATACTATATCGAATACTCATTATAATACATTATTGAGAATCTATCATAAATAAAATATTTTTTTCTTATCAGTAATATGAAATTCCATCCTTTTCAAAGCTTTTGACTTGTTATTTTTGCATTTTTTGACATTAAACGTGCAACAAAACAACACCGAATGTAATGTGTGCTAAACTAAGTCTGTTTTATCACTCATTCACTCAGAATATAAATTAATATATATTTTTAACAAATTATCGTCTTTTTATGTTTCAAGCGTCGTACGTCTTACCCGACGAGAAAGTTTTCTAAGCAAATTGATTTTTTTTGTCGTTTTAATTAGTTTCAATATTTTTTTCATAACAACGAAATTATTCTTCATTAATACAATGGTATGCAAATTTTGTCATTTTCATGTATCAACGAGGATGCAGCGATTGAAATAATTGCGGACATGAGGCGGAAAAAATTTCTTCGATGGTAAAGCTTTTTCAAACGTTTAGCATTGTGAGTCGAGGAATGCGATCCTTGGAATTGAAACTGAATCAATTTTGTTCTTCACTTTTCGCACTTTACAATTCTAGTATTCTCGAAGCGAAGAAGAAGCGCGTTATGACGGATCGGGCGCACGCGTATAGAACGCTTAACGGCTCGCTTTTGGGTTTTCTGATCGGCTGACTATTTGCAGGAGCAGCGCCGCGCCAACTTAGGTCTTCGAAATAATAAGTGAGAAACACTAGATGTCTATAGAGGTACAGAGTTTCATTTCCGATATACCGACACGTATGCTATGTACTATAGTAGACTATAAACTAGGTGCAGTACTGGGATAGTGCAGGCTGGATGCACCATGCAGCTGCATTCTAATACTACTTTTTGCAATTTCCGTCCTTCAAAAAGCGACCAATTAGACGGGTCAATTTTCGACCAATCGAATCGAAGCTGCCCGGATCTCAAAATCTGTCCTTGTTCGGAAGCCGTATCGTCGACATATAGTTATTTCTAATTTTCGATGTCGATTCTGGTTGCATCTTAACGGCCGCTACCTAGCGCCGTCCGTGAGTCCTCTGCACCCTGCGGGTGCAGGTGCGGGTATGAGCCCATGGCTCGGACCCTGGCTTCATCTCAAGGGGGACACTGCCCCCTCGGGTCTTTTGTTTATTAGTTGGCGACTTCCCTCGTCCTTTCAGTGTCCGTCAGTCACACTTTCTAAATATCGGGCGTTTCGGTTACCAGGTCCCGTGGGAGCTGGTATCCTCTAGTCGGTCGGTCGAGATGTGGTGCCAGGTTGTGCAGGGATGGGTGGGGGCCTGCGTCTGTGCGGTTAAAGGCGCGTCGCGTCAACATTCTGACGAACTCCTCGATAGTTTCGACTCCCAGGTCTCTGGCGATGACGTCGTTTTTGACGTACCACCCGGCCCCCGCAATCAAGCGGAGCGCTATGTTTTGCTGGGCCTGGAGACGCTGGCGCTGCAATCCTGAGCAAAGGGCATACCAAGTACCTACCGCCCCTGAACGACTACCGTCAGCGGTCGGCGGTCCTACCGGCGTGAGAGCCGACGATGTCTGTGTCACGTGGTCCGCCTTCTGAAGGATTTCTATGGTACTAAACTGCATACATGTTTGATACAATTCGGAAGTAAAACTCATGCGAACACGTGTGTTTATTTACAAAATAAACCTATATGTACAAAACTATATTAAAATGTACATATCACTATAAGTTGCACCGAAAAAGCTATGTTTACGAATTACGCGTTCGTAATTCGTCTATACGAACTATACGGACTAAAATAAGATAGTGAGTATGTTCAGGCCGTGTATACGTCGGGGTGCGCAGGAATGTTTTCATCGGGAATACACGTGTTACTGAGTTAAATTTACCGAAAATGAATAGTGTACCTATACAGAAGTAAGAAGATAGCGATGGCGTGTTCCTAGAATACTAATATGAGTGTTGCGTGTGTTGCTTCATAAAACATACTTAGCGATAAACTCAGCGTAGGCGTCGGCTAAGTACTAATCAACATTTTTGGGGTGCAATGTTCAATAATTCTCTTAATTTTCTGATTCAATTTTCAAAATTGTATTAATAATCCAATTGAGTAGTTATTATATATCTATGTATGTACAATGAAACGAATTTTTCCTTGTCCGAGAATCAGTTAAACAATTTGAACGTATATGTATGGAATTTTGACCATTCGACGCGGAGGTGTCGTCGTCTTTAGGTTACTTATTTCGATTCCATACAGTAATCGCCATTTTTAGGATTCCGTAACTAAAACGAGAAAAAGAGACCCTTATAAGATTAGTTCGTTGTTCGTCTGTCGAATAAATGGAAACATGTAGGTAGAATAAAAAGTTATTAATGTTAATTCTGTGTATACTGGATTCTACTGCCATTAACATTAGACATAAGAACGATCTTGCTGCCTATGAGACCCGTCTAAGTAAAGTTAATAAATCATCTAGGGGGATATGTGTGCGTTTTTATAATAAGATCCCAGCTGAAATTCAAAATTTGCCATTTACAGAGTTTAAAAGTTTCGTTAAAAGAAAGTTATATGGCAAGGGTTATCATACCGTGTTGGAATATCTTAATATCTTAAAAAAAGGCCCTGGGATTGAGCTGCTCGCCTATCAGGTTATTTCATATCATTTTTAAATGTCGACTAAATTATAAATTACTAAATCCTTTGTATTGATGAGTAAAGAGAGCAAGTCTTGCTTTCCTGCCCATTCTTCTCTTAGTGAATCAGCATTTGGAATGGGCGGTAATGTCGAAACTAATTTATTAATGACGTATTTCAAGTGTATTTTCATTACCTACGAAATAAAAATATTTTTGGTTTTAAGAGTAATTTCTGACAACTAATCGCAGGTATCGCTTAACTCCTGACAGTTAAGGAATTCTGTGTCCTCTGTCATCAGCTCATCAGCATGATATAATAAGTATCATACGCAAAAACTTGAACAACTAAAAAATGAGCTGAAACAAACTATACGTGTCTATAATTTTTGAGGGTTTTCCTCGATTTTCCTAGAATCGCATCATCAGATCCTGACTTAGTGATTATGGGACCACCTCGGAGTATGCCCTTTCAAACAAAAAAAAGCGATATCGGTCCACAAACAATGAAATTATCACAAAACGTACATAAAAACTTCATTTACATCAAGTAGAAGAACCTCCTCCTTTATTAAAGTCGGTTAAAAATATAATAGCCTCCTAATACTAACAGCGCATGCCCATAATCCGCCCACCTTCCTCTAGCCACTTCCCGCGTAGAGGAGAGATCGTAAATTATACTCAATAAGATTTTATTCCATAGTTATTATGAGCGTTACTAACTTAATCATGCTGGACACCCGCTCGAAGCGGCCATCACATACAGAAGAATAGACGAAAGTATTGGCTTTACTTGGCACACCGGAGGGACCCTAAAAGCCGGGGAACGCTAATCCGCTTGATCTTTCCCCCGGACGAAATGGATAATTGTATACGGACCGATAAAGTTGTACGGAGTCCGAATGGGTTTCGTGTACGAACCGGCTTATAGAAGCTATAACATGCGATTTGTAGTATGTGGATGTTACACGCATGGCTCGGTTATACGTTGTATATGATTCGCGATTCGACGACTCGAGATTAATTATGTAGAGTTTCCGAACCCTATCATGACTGAAATTTCGTCGGGGTTAATACGAGTCGACGATCTGAACTATCGCTCTTTGGTAAAGTTAAATCAATAATTCTGGTGGTGTGTCTGCATTATGAGAAGGTATTCGCTGCTTGCAAGTATACGGCGGAGGAAATAGAGTTGAATCAGCGCACGCAAGATTTGAATAAAAATGTGCAATTTCAAAATAAATATCAATATCATCGGAATGAGGCACATCATTTGTTATTTGAAATTGAAAAAATGATATTCATATAATCTGCTAAATAAAAGTTAAACTGTCGGAGATATCTTTAGAAAAATAAAGACGTCAGGGCCATTTTTTACACAATAACGATTTGGTCTTCACAGAACCACAGCTTTAAGGATGTTTTGATGAATTTCAAATCAAATTCGTGAATTTTGATGTGAAATCACAATTCGCAGTACATTCAGATCACAATTCGTTTTTTTTTTTGTGATGAATCAACGAATTACACAATTTCATCAAGTTTCATCAAATGAAAACACATTTTCACTGGTGAAGAAAATGAGTTTGTTTGTTCGTTTGCATAGAATGTACGTCTTAACCCAAGTTCCAATCAAACTGAAAGAATTAGATTATGACATGCAACTATATTATGTTATTTAGAATAAATACTAAGACGGGCAGTTCAAAAACGTAAAAGTAATCGGGACTACAATCAACATCGGGTTCGAGATCAAGATAGGACCGGATCAATAAAAAAATTCGTTATATGTCCACAGAGTTGTGGACAAAGGTTGCTCATGGTAAACCCGACTGACCTAAACGTTGCTGCATAGTCTAAATTATGTTATACATAGCTTCAAGTTCATAGTTTAAGTTTGAAGCGCCGTTTACTTAGCAAAAGTTCAAAGTTGAAGTGATTCTTATTGAATGTTCGGAAATTTGTGTTGAAATTATATATTTAAAATATATTAAAAATTCAGTGGAAAATTTTTTTCTTATTTTATACACAAATTCAAGACAGTTTATCATCAAGTTTTATGTACATTTAATTATAATACATGTAACGCCATTTAATTATAATACATGTAACGCCATTTTGTATAATAACTTGTTGTCATTTTGTAGGTAATGATATAATCCCATTGCTGTAGAACTTTTGGGATTTCTGATCAAAAAACTGCGTAAATAATTTTGACAGTCCCCTCTTTATGTTAATCTAACACTACCTAAAGAATTCTGAGGAATCCGAAACAGATGAAAGTTTGAGGGTGCGAGTCAAAGCTATATGGGGAATGTATTAATACTTTCCAACCAAATTCTCTCAAATACATAACATCAACTTGTTGGAACATAATCCGAGTTTTGCTATAATCCGTGGAGCTCGCTTGTCTTTCAACCATGGTCTTTTTCGCATTCTTTTGTTGTAAGTAATCTATTTTACATCACCAGTAATCAATATTTTCAAAAACGGTTAGATTTTATTATGTTTCAATAGAGAATTGCAAATGAGTACAGGATTCATTAGACTTCTTTCATATTTGACATCAAAATTATCGAACTGAGAACTCTTTAGCAAGTTTTGTGCTATTCTCATCGACACTGCATTAGGTACATAAACTTAACAAAGTTTTTTCGCAACTTGTGTCCCATTTTTCCTTTTAACGTAACAAAATTTCAAAATGTATAGAATTTCTACAACAATTGGAAAATGTCGGAACATGGTTTTTACTTTTTATTTTTCTTATTTTAAAATATTACATATTAAATTATATCAAAACTAGCCAGATGCAAACAGAGAAACCCAAGAGATTTTATTGCAAATTTTTACGTATCAAATACGAAAAAACTTTTTCCTCTAGCTAATATATAATTTCAACACAAACGAACGCAAATTGTGGTCTAGCATTTAATGTTAAAAAACAATATGTGTATTACATTTTAATATAAAATCCTAAATCACGATTTAGGTAACACGTATTTGCTGAAACATTTGGAAAATCCATTAACGCTGGTTTCAATCGCGTTTTCAACACGAAAAAGGCAAGCAATTAGGTATTCAAAGAATAAATATACTTGAAATGTAATAAACTCTATAAAAAAAATTAAAAAAAAAGTCTAACTCTGCATGTCCTTTTCCTGCTATTTTCAAGTTTAAAGTCCTTGAAAATCTATACTAATATATTAACCTACGGAAATTTTTATGTTTGTTTCATTACAAATTATTAACTATGAACGCGATTAAGGTGCTAAAACTGAAAAGGCGCTTTTGTAAATAGAAAGGTACTGCACTAAAAAGCAGAAAATGATAGCCTAACCTCTCTGTCTATCCAGAAAGAAGTTATGCTAAGCTAAGAAGGAAAACTATGTCTATGATAAAGTATAATGTTTAAATGTAAAAGCGCGCAGCGTTCGAGGATCAAAATCGTTTATCTAGGTATTTTTCAGGAAAATGGTAATTACGCAATGACTTATTATCGTATATCCAAGGAAAACTTTTTTGGTTAATTTTGTATTTTTTTTTAGTAATGAAAGAATAAATAATTTGGGATAAAAACGATATGTAGTTCGCTCGGAGGAACGACGCCCTTTTTTTCTTTGAAAGAAGCTGTATGATGAGCAAAAGTCATTCTGTGTTTGGCATTGAACATACAACATTGAACCGCTTTCAGGGCAGATATGTGAAACAAATTTTGAAACTAAAAATAATGAGAGGCTTTAACACACGTACGAACAGATACAAGGATTATACTAATGATATAAAATAGATTTCTATTCCTCGAAAATATAACCTAATAAACAATAATGAGACTTATCTAAGAAACAATAATTTAATGAGGAAAAAATAAAAAATGCACTTTTATCAACAATGCTCTAAAAAGAACATTACTTGAAATTCTATTTACTTTAAATACTGTGTTACGATTTGCACTTTACTCTTAGCAGTGATATTTTCTTAACATTTATTATTATTTCATGTTAAAGCACAAATATAAATTTTGTTCAATACACTATGTGCTTTAATAAACTAGTCACTTTTTATATCATAATTATGCTAAAAAACGCGAGAAGCTTTGTTGGAATTAATTAAAAGCACATTCTTCTAATGAAAAAGGGACTAAAAAGCGCCCTACGTTCTTTGACATGCTAATCGAATATTAAAAGCAATAATTGATTATTGATACATTGAAAATTGAAATCAATACATTGAAAAAAAAATGCTTACTTTAGTATTTAATGTCCAATAAAGCCAAAATATTGTTAAGGATAGAATACGTATATAGTATTATTTTGTACTTTGTAGTAAGTTATTGGCAAAAGGGCGACTTAATTCTTTTAAAAGGTTATACTTTATTTTTTACTTATAAGTCCAAAAACATTCCACCGATGAAGATAAATAGATAGCTGGGTAACTCTATCCTTTTTTTTAAGCGACTGTATATTACTAAAGTAACAGACAGTTTTCTTTTTGCTATCGGGAGTTGGATTGGGAGTTGGAGTTGGAAAGTGAAACGCTTTTACAGTAATCAAAACGAAGGCGGGTGCAGCGTTTGCGATAAATGTTGCGTTAGGTCACATTACTGGAGGCATACCGTCCCACAATCGTTTCAGATCATAGGCCTCGATCCTTAAGCCCCCCACGTCGGCTCGGCCGGTGGTCGGGACCGACGACATTTAACTTGTCCTCCGGGGCACGGAGCCGGTATTTTAACCTGACTTCAGTTAAATAGCCATCAGTCGATTCGCTCGTGGCCAGCATCGAACTCGGTGCTGATCCGAGCTACCGCCGCATTTATTAATTATCATTTATAATAAGTGCCGCGAGGTGATCACTCGACATTATTGAAATGGTAACACGGTAAATGAGCCGAAGCTCGAAGTCTCACACTTCACCTTCCGCCTTCATCATCAGGCTCTCGCCACTAAGTGCAATTGTATCGGAAATATGAAAACGATTCTAATTATTCCACAATTAAAGACTTCACTCGTAGCCATCGAAGAATTCCGCTCCTCCATCTCTTGGGTCCATCATCAGATCCTAGTTACCGTTCGTTATGCATTTGGACTCGTCAAAACAAATGGTTTCCAACGCGATAGTCGTATTAGTGGCCACTCAAGAGTTCATCTATCTACCCACCGGCTTCGTTATCAGATAGATAGCGAATATCAAGTCTATTGCATTACAAATACGGAGAAAATTGAAATGAGCTTAAACTATACTAATCTACTAGCAGCCATTGTAGAGTACCGCGTACAACTTTCTGCTTCCATTATAAGAGCCTCATTACCAATTATAACCTATTGGATGCTTCGAAACAAATTAAATAAGTTAAATTCAAGATTACGAGTAGTCTTTGAAAATTTGACTATTCGTCTCCTGGCACCGTAATTGTATCTGCTTGATAGTAATAAATTATTCTATCCTCATCATTTTTTTTATATATTTGTAAGGATTCAAGTCAGGAAAAAAAAATTCAAAGTAGGTTAAAATGGGTCTTGATAGATTCGATTAGATAGTGCAACTAACAATCTATCTAATCGAAGACGTATAACAATAAGATGTTAAAAAAATCATCTCAATCGATTTACTCATTCGAAAGTTAACCGACCGATTCATGTCCATGAGGATTTTCTTATAATTAAGTACCTACATTTACCCGACCATTGTGATAAATGAATAAATGTCTTTTACTGCGTGAGACCAGACTACATTATTATTCGTGTGATTCAAATAAATAAATGGGTGAGTAAATCGATAAAATTGATTGATTGATTGACTTAGAATCAATAATAGTTTATGTACGAGCGAATCATTAGTCGGTCTTTTAGAATCCAAACTTTTATGTCTAAGAAAATTATGGATTATGATTTTAGACAAATACGCTATCTTATTAATATTTTTCATTTTTAATTCCTTTAGTGCCAATATCGTTTTTTAAGCTTAAATTCAACACTTAACGTTTCGCTTCGACACTTGGTAATGTCGATTGACAAATATTGAAAATTATGTTTTTAAAGCCTGTAATAACGATTTGTTACAAAGTAATTTGTAACAAAATCGATTTGTTACAAAGTAATTTGTAACAAATCGTTATTACTAATTCTTTCAGTGTAGCCTTTCCCAACCTTCACAAAGTTAAAGAATTACTAAACTCTATTCCTTTAAATATTGACAATCAGCAAGCCATATAAATATTTAAATAAGTTTTTTTAAGGTTAGATAATAAGGTACTGCGAAAACGAATTTAAAAAAATGCTGTCTGACCCTGTCTCATTGAAAGGAAAATTTTTCTATTTGAGTACGTTTTCGACTCGGAAAAATTAAGGGCAGAAATAAGGGTATCTTATTTTCACCGTACCCAATTACCCCGCGAAACCTTAGTTAAAGAACAATGTCAGTTAGAGGCAGAAAGCGGTCCAAGGTTGCGACGTGGCGGAGTCGCCGTCCGCGGCGTGGCGCTCAGGGCTGGCGCTGGCCGGAAAAGCAAATGGGTGGAAGATTGCTTGAATAATAATAGATACGCGTTGCATATCTGCTTAAGAAGCACGAAATGTAACACGAACTGACCCCGTTTTTAATGTCGCTACAAAGCTACCCCTCAGGCTGAAATGAAACATTGTAGGAGGGTGTGCCTTAACGCCTTAGCAGTGGGGTAAATAAAACAATAACAACTGTGAAGCTGTTTTTGAGGTACATTTAAGAGTAGTTCATTTTATCCTTATAAATGCGTAGGCGTTGTAATTTTGAGATGTGGCTATTCGTAAACACAAAATTAAATGATAATTCGTTTTCATTTTCAAAATATACAAAAAAGTAAATAAAAAACATGCCTACTTGTAGAAACAAGTGTCGTATTGAATATTATTTAAAATGAATTTCAATGAAATTATTGTGGTATTTATTTGAAATTTTAATATATTTATAAAAATACACCTCGGTAGGAATATAAAAAAAATGTCAGAGAGTATATATCAATATTGGAGTTACACAATCTCGACGTCTAATTTATTTAAAAACCATAGTACAATAGAAAAGATGCGAAAGTATATTTGTTGATTTGCAGATTCGTGCATTTTTAATGTGTTCATTGAGGCAGAAACGAAAAAATTTTATTATTATCTTACAAAAAGGTGCCATATAAGTAGGAGAGTGGCACACATAGGGTGTCGTACAATTAGTTCATTGTTCATAATTGTTGTTGAAAATTTTCAAACCTTACATTTACGGTTTCTGCTATCTGTTAAACTAACCGACTGATTCTGATGATTTATTCGTTATTAACTATCTTTTGAGATAAGTCGGTGCAGTAATTTCAAAGAAATATGAGTCCGGTTAAAACTTTTCGAGCACAGTAAAATCTATTTAAATTGTATTCACATATATCCACATTTACAATCCTACTATCTTCATTACCTTGTGTGCTTGTATGGATATTTTGAAGTACAACTGTGCTTTGTAACGCGGAAACTTACAAGATGTTGTTCTGTACGTAGACAGCATAAATGTTTAAATGTATCTGAATTTCATTAACATTGTATTTCTAATTTTAATTTTTCTTGTTTGTGAACTCACATCTATATAATAGAAGAGTCCACAGATATATAATATATCTGTGGACTCTTCTATTATATAATAGAGTCCACAGCTCTTCACATGCTACGATCTTTTGCGAACTCACTAGTTTCGTGTACTTTGTGTTTAGTCCTTGTCTGATATTCCTCATATTTGGTTTGTATTTTTTTTTCGTCTGGCCTTGCATATTTTCGTTAACATATTTTTTTTCTTTAGTCATTAAACCTTGCCTCAAATGATAGTATTCACATCACTCTTGTTATTTGTCTTTCAAGAACATTCCACACACGATATATAGGAATCGCATCTACACTGTATTGATTCTCTTTTCATGTTTTTTCTGCCATTCAACTTTTATTTTATTTATTATATAAAAGTAGAGACCAAAACTCCATTACACATAGCCATTATTTTTGGAAACTTTATTCATTGTAATTATTGTTATGCATAGTCATTATACTCAGGAAGTCCAGTTAGTTAGAAACTTTTGCTATTCATAACTCCAAGAAAGACGACGATTAATTTATTTCCCACGTTTAGTCTATTTTCAATATCTCTTTCATTTTTACCTTCACTTGTATACAAACTATGAACAAAGAAAAACTTTTTCATTTGTTCAATTCCATAATCTCTACACATATGTCGCGATTAGCCGTATTTTTGCATTGTGACCTTAATTTTACAAATTTTTATTTTTATACATTTTTTTTATAACAGAATCATTCATGGTAAATTCTATTTGCTGTTATCCATACACCGACAATGGAAAAAGCATTTGTTGTTGGTATGTAGAAGGTATTGGATGGTTGACTTACTCATTATTATTATACGTTCATGTTTTCTTAAGTTATATAGACATCAATCCATGATTAGATTGCACAGCCACAGCGACGCTACATATCCCCCTTAACACCTTACCGGAAGTCGAATCAATCATCGCGTTTCTGACAAAGACACTGTTTTCTTTTTGTGCAGAGATAGCAGTGCTCCTATCAATCCACAGCTCATCCTATACATAAGGAGAGTCTATCATAAGTTATTCAGTTCTTATAAGCTCCTTTCATATTTACAAAGTACAGAAAATAATTATTTGTATTTACACAAAAAAATATTTGTGATACTCAGCAAGGAAGAAATCAGTCGGTACAAACTATTAAATTTCAAAATCACGCCTCTATATGACACTAGCTTCTTATTTTCAGGTTTCACAACCCTTTGAGGAACAATTTTCGTTACTGCTTGACAACGACGCCGAGATTTATAGAGTGGTAATTTTCGTAAACTTGCCGACAGCATTTCCTTACATAGAGAACTACAATGACGGTTTAGCATTAATGATTAAGTTCTCCATCTTTTTTTTATCACTTATCAAAGCGCTGATACATCAAACTTGCTACTATATATTCGCAACCTTCAACAGCTATGACAAACTTTTATCATACGTGGCAGATTTCTCTGTCTTACTTACGTACGTACTTCTTACTGCTTTAACATATTATATTTATCCAAAAATTTGCCGATACAGCATAAGCTCGTTCGACTGTAATGACGAGTTATTATGACGAGTTGAGGTTATTTTGCATTATAACGGTACGAATGCATTCGTAACATGTTTATAGAGTTGGTCTGCTGCATTGCAACTATTAATGGGACTACAGAAATGAATAAATTGGATAAGAATTAACGCGTAACGAATGATCCACAATCTTCTGGTTATCAAAGACATGTTTGGAAATTTAAGTATCGATTTCTATCTTTTATCGTTCATCAGCTATTTACGACCAGTTTAGAAAAATTGAAATGCTTAATAGCTTGATTTGAACCAATTAGATGTTTTTCTGTTTACCATTTTGTCGCACTTCTTTGACGTTTGTCTCAAAAAGTAATGTTACCTTGTATTAGCTTCAAAATAAAAAAAAAAACTTCTCATAAAGTCCCCCTTAACGATCTTTGAAAAAAAAACTTAGTATTAATAACTGTGTCAATATATTGAAAACAAAAATTCTTATATTCGATATATGTATTTCCATGTATTTTTCAATGCAATAAAACTGAAAGTAATGAAAATTACAATTGCTCATCTGAATTTTATTATGAGTTGACGCTAAGAAGTTGGGTATTTTACACAAATTTGTACCACAAGAGCCTAATGAAAATAAGGTAAAGTTGTATATAACATGTAAACATTTAAATAGACCCCACAGAGTCATCATCACGCTAGTTGCACTCGCACTTGGCCGGTGTTTCCAGTCTATACGTAACTATTCGAAAAACGTCTTCATTTCCTGCTGGCAAAACTAATGATTGGCAGAAACAAGCTTCGTGGCGTGACGCGGGAAACCAACCGGCAAAATGCCCAGGGCTGACGCACTAATGTTTAATGGATACAAAATTATACTATGAGCTAGAAAATATATTTATGCGTTAACGCCGTGAAGTTACGTATGTGCATAATATGAAAATATTTGTAAACATTGTAAGAATGTATCTTTGTACATATTCAAATTTAAAAACAGGTGTAGGAGCAGTTTACAAATAATATAATAGTGGTCAAATAATTGGTCGATTGAGATTGTATTACAACGAAAAAAAAAATTCATAATATTTTGCAGATTGAAAAAAAGCCTTTTGCGTACTTAATATAATATGATATAAAAGTATCATTCATAATGGAAAATATTATTCTTTATAAATTTGTGTATATAAATATTATAAATATATACTTATTACGACTCAATATGTTCACAACACGTACTAATGGCAGAATTGCTTTGAACGACTAATTGCATTTGTCATTTGTGCTTCATTTTGTTAAGACCCTACTAATTTCATGGCGTGTTACATCGACGAAAATACACTCTGATGTGTTTTTTTCTTGGGGTGCCGAAAGAAGTCTACCTCAAAAAACCTTTTTTTTTTAATCGTTAACACTCGGTACACAAATGTCTTTAGTAAAGACCGTGCGAATGGGATAAGTTAATTTGAATGCGCCGCAGCACTGCAAGGGCCGATAGACGACAATAGCAACTGGAACAATGAGTCGATTAAGTTGGTATAGAGCTGTGGAGAAACGTAACGGCCACTGAAGTTAATGCTTTAAAATACGTTGACGACTTCTTTACGATTTCACCCTTTTCTCATTTTGCACTACAAGTAGCAAATAATTAATTAAATTAGTCAATGAAGGTTTAAAGGCATTTCGTTACCTACGACTAAAGATTTGTTTTCAGCTATAAGAAAATCATTAAAATGCCGAAGCGAATTAAGTTGTTCAAAATATTTTCATAAGTTCCAGGAATTAAAAAGATTCTTTTTCCATATTTATTTCGATATTTCTCGAATAATCAATTTGGAACCGTAAATTTAATTTTTATGATTGTTAAACGTTCGTACAAATTTACTTAAGAAATCGCTAACATTTTCTCCGGTAGTTAGCTACTTAATTCCATTTGAATATTGAATATCCGGTTAGATACTGTTACTTCACAAAAAGTGATTTATCATTTTTTGTGAAGCACAATCACCTTGTACCTTTTTAATAAATTACTGTTGTGTAAAGTGTATTTACAAGACGAGTTTCAGGTGTGGGTGACAAGGGGCCCCTCATATTTCATACTTTAATGCCGACCAAATCTTCAAAGGCCGTTGCAGGAGCTCTATTTTCACATTAATAATTGCTTTAATATTTCGTTGAGAGAGCATTAATTTCCGTAGTTAGGGTAACTTAATACGTTATTAATATATTTAAACAAGATTACCGGTATCTCGTATACATACCCATATATATATATTAAGTGAAGAGATTTATTTGCAGTACGTTGGATTTATTGTTAAAATATCTAAGGGAAAATTTTCAGGAGTAAATGTTCATCTTAGCCTCTTACTTTTATTAACTTCGATAAGGTTAAGCCTCTCCCATCCCGAGATTTATCTAGAGATGGCTTAATTTATCATCAACATAATTTTGAAAAATATTATTGTTGCCAGAGTATAATGTGTCCTCAGGACTGTCATCCGTATAGCAAAGGATATAGCCAATTTTCAGGAAATTATTGATATGCGCAATGGATAAAGTAGGGGAAAACACACGACTGCGAGAGGCGCTGGGTTTTGCGAGCTTAGGATCAAAGCCTTAACGGCTAATCGCCATCTTGATACTCATTTCCATAAGAGAATTGTTAACTCATTTGCATTTGATTTCTTGAGAAGTCCATAGGAGGGAAGCTTTAAAAGAAGCTTTTCATGCCAAACTCTATCAAAAGCTCTGGCTACATTCAGACCTATACACTCTATATGAGGGCTATCTTCCCATCTCTTACTTTTGATTACTTCCTTCCGATGGTGAGTCAATAACATAAAAAGATAACCAGCTAAGTGGCCTCTACAAAAATCGTTCCGGTGGTCATTTATTGACTGATGTCCTTTTAAGTAGCTTGTTCGAACTCTGACTCGAGTACGTTAACCGATGAATATTACAATAACATCAGAGTCGACTTGCTTTGAGCTACAGAGATTTAAGCTGACGGTCACGACCACAGTCAGCTCAGCGCTGACTACGGTCCTCAGAAGCCAAGCCCGAACTGCTCCATGGATTGTTATCCAGGACTAATAACCTCAAATAAAAAGTTTGTAGAAGGGCACGATTTTGCAGTGGAGTGATGAAAATCTGCAACGGACATACATTTAACATCTTACTTCGGAACGCTAAATTGTTATTAATATAGAAAGCTTGGCGTCTAATCTATATATGTATAAAAAAAGTGTATATACGAAGTGACACAACGACTTTGAATGGTAAAATCATTTTAATGTGAATATTCATTGTATAGTGGAAGAAGGATGAAATAGTAACAATTTAAAACATTTATTTATACAAAGAATTATATTTAAAACATTAATTTATACAAAGAATCTCGCACTGAATTTCATATTAACAAAATTTATTTTACCTTTACACATACATACGTATTTATATACAAAATACATACAAAATCTTCAATACATTTGCAAGCTATGCACTGTAAGACCGATCTAGAGATTCGGCGGCCTCTCGTTCGGTGACTCATCGTTACGTTACCGAGCGTACACTTTTCAAAGTGACTCCCAGCCGCAACCTAATTTTAAGACGTTGTCATCAAAATGAATCCCTATTTCCCTTGGTCATGCCAAAACTTGAGAACAATTTCATCAATTTCATTCATGTTTTTTTTTTAGAAGGTTTGTAATTCTTTGTAAAGCATTCTTACGGAAATAAGAATTAAAAGCATAGCACAGAAAATTGGTAAACTTCAGAAAACTTAACGACTATTTAACCTTTGCGCGTTTGACAGTTCGCGCGTTTGTCTGCATATTGTTACAGTTGAACCAAAGTACTAAACTGATGCTAAAAATTATTTCATTATAAGAAACTCCTTATGAATAGACTATTAATATTTCCCTTTGGTTTCATCTGCATATTTGTGTTATTACAGATTTAAAAAATTCTTCACTCATAAAAGAATGATGCTATCTCCAAGCATTACTATTTTCTTGATACTAGAATTCACTATGGTTTCGTTCAAATTGGAACTTTGATCGGCAACGAAATCGTAATTGCAAACGGAACGAAGAACAGAATCGAAAGGCGAGACTGGAAGAGTTCGAAATCAAGGACGGGACCAAGATCGTGATCGAACAAAACTACTTAAGACGAAATTTAGAATCAAGATCGTGGTCGGAATCGCAATAAGAACCGATCTGAATTGTAAGTGGGACTGGGATCGAAAGTGGGATTAGATTTGGAACATACTTAAGTCCAGCCGGTCTCGACTTAAGTATGTTCCAAGTATGCCCTACCCGGGTACGGCATCAAGAGTAATAATACAAATTGGCATCGACAACGGGACAGCCATCAGGATCATGTTTAATTATGGTAATCGGTCGATATATAAAATGAAGGAATTCATTCTTTATATGCGACCGGAACGGCAGGCGGAAGCTGGTACTAATATAAAACTATAGTTAGTGTTTGAACTTGATTTCTCAAGTTGTCTTTAAAAATGTCTAGGCACGATGATTATCGCACCCAGAGCATTATTAATTTTATGGTGAATTTTAAACGTTTTTATTAACTAAGAAAATTTTATTGTTAACACTATTTTGTAACGTCGCACATTTCTGAAGCTACATAAATAACAACTCACCTGTTAGTAAATTTCTACTTTTTTAAAGTAACACGATTAGTCAACTATTTTTATGAATATCCTATCTCAAAAATGCTACTTGTTACTTGAAAGTACCGTATTCTAATTCTTTCACGTTCCAAAGTCAAATGTTGTAACGTTAAGTTTTTTTTTTTTATTTAGTAGACGCAAATTTTTAACACCAAAGTAGATATCACTTCAGGAATATACGACAATCTTGGCCCACATCTTGGCCCGCATCGGTCACCTAAATTCGATCCAATCGTAAAAGCCGTTGAAAGTTTTTCACCGTTTAAATGCAGAGGTGTAAATTGAAAACCAGTCTGAGTAATCGGTGTCTATGCGTTTTGCCAACCCTTGAATATGCAGTGCTCCGCCCATGCGTTCGAAGGTGACGTGCCAAAAGAGACACATTTCTCATTCGAGCGCGGCGTTGGCCTGTCACCGGTGAAATGCGCACGCCGCCATATCATTTTCTTATCGCTGTGTCTAGAAAACGGATATGAGACGGGTTCTGTATCAATATATTGCGATTATTTCGTGCAATCTATAATGTTATTTTTGCTGAATTGACGAAGCCCGATAAAGTTATCACAATTCAATGGAGCGAGAGACTGTTTTTACACATTTTGTCAATTATCTTTTGTCGGCGAGCTTTTGACTTGATCTATATTAGTATTATAGTGATCACATAAAAGTTGTTCTTAGCAATTGCCTGAATGTGGTTACGCCTGTGGGCTTAATAGCCGATCACCGAGGTTGAAGTACGCGCGGATAGGTTGAAATAGAATGGGTGATCATCCTAATCCACTTATTAATATCGACTTCGAGCACGTTTGTGCTTCGGAAAGCAAGCTAATCATATAGATTTTGACTGATATCATCTCGATTGTTGAGTCTAGTCAGAGAGCTTAGGACTGTGGAAAGGTTGGTCAATAAAACTACGATTTTCACCAAAAAATCAGCTGTTTAGGCTTAATTTCAAGGATTAAGAAATCTTTTGACCATGTTCGACAAACTTAAAAACATATATCAATATGTTACACACATCCCCTGAATAGTATAAACGAAGTCGCCATTTCTATGTATCTGTGAGCTTAGCTCTTTTAAGCGACGCGATTGACTTAGATGCGATCCTTAACATCATTGAGAGAAAGTCTTTTACAAGGTTTTCATGTACAATACGCATAAGTTAATGTAAGAAAGATGGTAGGAAAAACTTCAAGGTTTTGTAATTTAATCGTAATAAGATATGTTTCGGACATTTGCATGGCTTATGTCAAATTAATTTTAAGGGATATATCAAGAGCGTGTTTAATTATAAGCTGTATAGTTACAGTTTTTTAAGGATATAAAAATACTCCGCCATAGTATATGTCTATAAGCTGACAATGACGCATAATGTGACCTCGAGCCAAGGTGGCAGGGGTCCGAGTAACTGAAACGTAAGCCTTGAGCGATGGCCCTTTTCGGAGAGAAGGGCGGTGAGTGGAGGAGGAGATATCTTATACACAACAGCGCCACGGGCGATGGTGTTGGCGACAGTTAAACAACGTTGTCGGATGTAGTAGACCACCCGCTGTGGCGTAGCAGGAGGTGTGGATTATTGACTTTTTTGCACAATTGTTTTTTCTTTCTTGATTATGAGTACTACCAGCAGTCGGGGAACCCAACCGAAAATGGTGTCGTGTATAGCTCTTTATTCAAAATCGAGTAGATTCTTCAGCTATCCGATGTTATGCGACTCCGCCTCGCGTTCGGGATAGGATTTAAAGGGTTATTTTATTTATTTCGATGAATAAATTTATGAAAATTATACATTTTACCTAATACCTAGATCCAGCCTAGACTTAATGTTTAATTTAAATGCGTAATAATTGCATGCTGCTGCGCCCGGTTGCGAAATGGTGGCGGAATTTCGCTCGCGACGTATTTATGTTACCGCAGCCCCGCGCCTTAGAAGTATGAAATCGTGCCCTGATTCGCGATGCGCGACAATCCAAGTGTGACTAGACGGAATGCTAATGCACAAAAAAAAGAATGAATAATTGTATTATTGGAATATTCGGAATTATCAATCGCTATACAATATCTTTGAAATCTACACACGCGGTAGCATGTCAAGCCAAGTTCAAGTTAATAGAACTGGCGAGCAGCACCGTGTGTAATATTTGGACGAACGAACCATTTGGAGCTACTTTTGACTCCCTCATAACTGAAAAACTATTTCACACAAACATCTCATACATTGAAACTTGTGAGATACGTATGTGTTCTAAATTTCACAAACACACTTCAAACGGTTATTTAGATATTAACGTCCAAAAATCGTCATTTTTATCATTGACTGGCCTATAGATCAAAACTCTAACCCAGTTCCAGATAACCTAGAAAGATAAAATTTGGCATCCAGATAGATACTTGGGTGAATATAAAGAAATAAATAAGAAACTATTAATTATCACAATATACATATCAGAAATGATATATGTGACAGACCGGGCGCATGTGTATGGAACGCTTAGCGGCCCGTTTTTGGTTTTGCTGATGGTTTAAGTATTTTGCAGGAGCGGCGCCTCGCCAACTTAGGTCATCGAAATAATAACTGTGAGCTCTCGGTGTCTATAGAGGTGCACAGCTTCATTTCCGATATGCCGACACGTATGCTATGTACTACAGTAGGCTGTAGATTAGATGCAGTACTGAAGTAGTGCAGGCTGAATGCAGCATGCGGCTGCATTCTAATACTACTTTTTGCAATTTCAGGATTCGTCGTTCAGAGAACGACCAATTAAACGGGTTGAATTCAGACCAATTAAATCGAAGCGGCCCAGATCTCAAAATTCGTTCTCGATCGGAAGCCATACCATCGAGACAGGTATGCTATTTTCTGATATCAGTTTCGGGCCGTACAGTAATGTGCGCCACTATCTGGCGCCCGTGTACGACTACCGTCGGTCGGTAGCGGTCGGCAGCTCTACTGTCGCGAGGGCCGCCGACGTCTATGTCAAGTGATCGACCCTCTGAAGTATTACCGTGATACTAAATTGCATACGTGTTCGATGCATATCGAAAGTAAAACTCATACAAACTCATATCTTTATTTACAAATAAATCTATATGTACAAAAAATATTCAATTATTTACATTTTACTACAAATTGTATCGAAAAAGCGATGTTTTCTATATATGACTTACGGGGTCGGGGTGCGCAGGAACAGTTTCGTCGCGAACACTGTGTTAAAAGAATTACTTTTTCTTGGTGAATACTAACTTACAAACTTCATTTGAATGTTCAATAAGTTAATGTTATATCATATATGTTAAAAGAAAATTAATTACTTTTTAATCGTGCACAGTAACACTTTTTATCTAACAAAACTTATTCAAGTATAAGTTTTTGTTGAAGCTGTTTTTGTCGACGCGGTATATTTAATGGCTAAAAAGGGACGAGATCAGCGGACGATAAATCCCAAGATGAACCAAATTCTAAACGCTGAACATATTTCAGAGAACAATGGCGACAGACATTCCTACATCCTCCAACCGTGCTGAGTCCCAACAAGAAATTTCATTACCGCCCAAGATTGATGTTCCAAAGGACTCGTGACGTTCGCAACTTAACTTTTCTATAAGTCGGTTAAACGAAAGTTGCTCGGAATGACTTAATCGCCACTAACTTGAGAATTTCGCGGAAGAGTAATTTTTGGCCGAGGCGTTAGCGCCATAATAATACTTCATTGTTGGTTCTGCACTCGTGTCCTCAGTGTTCTGTGTGAAGACTAGAAATTATTAACTGTGAAAGGTCGTCTAGAATAACTTTACTTATTAGGATGTGACTTGACAGTTTGACAGAATATATGTTATCCCAAAATGGTGTTCATTGTTGCGTAATCATCGGGTTTAAAATAAACTTATTTCATTTGTAATATACATGTATGTATTTCTCTTGTACTTGGTGTCTCGCTTGATAATTCCATTTCTTAAGCTTTATAGCCAAAAAACAATCTAAGATATTACGAAACTCGTTTTTTACTTAATTTGTGTGTGCGTTGCAATCCCCGTACGATTATAAATGCGAAAGTAAATTTATTTGTTCGTTTGGCTCATTTTTACACTTTATTTAACTATTTATTATAGTTGAAGAATGATATGGATTATATCATGGAGAAATACATAACACAAATTTTTTATTTTGGATGAAAGTGAGACCAGAAACTGTAAATCAAAATTTGAAAGTGAGATCACTAATAAGGCTAGGATAGGTTCAATAAAAAATCACAGTAATATATCTTACGTTTATTCGAGCGAAACTGAAGAAAAGTAATTTACATAAAAATACGTTTCGTTAAGACATTTGTTTGTTGTTATTCTAAAACAGAGATATACGAACATTAACATCGACACGATGTGCTTCCATAAGTTCCGAAGGGTGTATGCTTTGACCAAATCCTATTTGCGCTTTTATATATACAAGGGTTCTCGGATCCGAAGTTTACGAGCTGCTCTCAATCTCGCTCGTTGCTCCTTCCAAGTTGATAGTACCTTTCGGTGCCGTTTCTTTCACTTCAAAATCTTAATATTCATTCGATTTCCGTCTTAGAATTATGTCATGAACGTAAAAATCGAAATACGACCAAAGGGTCATGTGGAAATTGTCATATGAGACGTTTTTAGTTTTAAACGAAATATTTTGAAATAAAAATACTAATTTACTATTATCAATTTCCAAGCTGTGACAATTGTCAAGCGGCTTTCATTTGACATGGGACGAGTGCACGCTAGCACGCGACACAGATTTTCGCACAGAAGATCAATATGATGAGTGAATTTTTTTTAATGAAAACATAAGTCCTAGTTGCCACACTGCTATTCTCCAACAGTCTTCTTGTTCCAAATTACGAAGTTTTAAACTCCACATTTTCCGTTTTAAATATTATAGGTATTGTTACACCTATTAAAGAATCATATTCTCAAAATAAAAGCTATTTTAAATTTCAATAAGAGAATACCGTACTTAGTACAGTCTTCAACCATCACTCATCATATTTCGTCATTTTGATACGGAAATTTTACATTTCATAATTGTCTCATATGACAATTCCCATATGGTCCATATGGTCCGAGAATCGCCTACCAGGAGGGTATCGATATTGTCATAAAACTCTTCCGCGGACTTGTCTCAATCAGCGCCTTCGCATTCTATTGTTGGGAAAATTTACTTACCGAGAAATAAAAAGTTATAAGCGCCGTTGCTGTGACTGCTTTCGTCAATCATTTCGCCTAATTTTCTAAAGAGACGAAACGTGGATTTGAGGTGTGGACTTTAATATTGAGTACTATTAATGTATACGGAAGGACCGCTTGCCTGTAATATGCATTAACATGCAGCATGCAACCTACCGTTGACTCTCGAATCTGCCTCTCCACTACGAATCTCAATCCAAATGATTGAATATTGATTCCAGAGGATTGACAGATATCGAACACCTAAGCAAGTGTTATTGATAAAAATAAATCAATATTCAATAGTTTGGATAGAGATTCGTAGTGGAGAGGCAGATTTGAGGGTCAGCGGTGAGTTGCATGCTGCATGTTAATGCATGTTGCAGGCAAGCGTCTAATATGCATTTCCGCGAATTAACATCTCACACAATACAAGTATACGGAAGGCTGGATGACACAATTGATGATATTTGTATATTTATTAAGGACGAATGACAAAATATTCTTTTAGTGAATTATAACAACAGAAAAGGTAGTGCTACCATAGGTAGTGGTGCTACCCTCAAATATGATCTTTCGACATTTAATACTAGGTATTGATTAAAGCCAGTAAATATGTCAGCGTTTTGGCTTCATCTGAACAAAAAACAATGTATGAGGATGTAAATGAATGTTTGAATCTAAAATTTTCCTAGCTTGAAATCAATCTTGAATTCATAGGTATATATATCTTAGGTGATTATGTTCAGGATATTTATAAGCCGATTGAAGAGCGGAATCAATTTTGAGCTCATGTAAGTGATATTTCAGGAAAAAAAAATAGCAGAAATTAGACAATGTTACTTTAAGTGTTTTTAATGGCTAAGTGGTTATAAATAGGAAGTGGCATTAACGTTGTCATGTATTACTTCTCATCGGTTTATCGAATCAATTTTTATCGTCAGAGTTGGTGCATCAAACTAGAATTATAAGTACGAAGCTAAAATGAATAACATTCAACCAGCTTCAGAGTCTGAATGTAAAAATGAAATATATAGAGAGGTTGAAAAGAAACTTCGATGAAATAAAACAATATGAATGGATGGTTATAGCTTTACAGATTGTGAAAGTTGATGAAATCTCTATTACTAAACAAAACAATAAAGTTACATGCGATAAATAAGAGGGCAATCTCAATTAGAAATATAAAGATTGTTAGTACTGAGAAGTCAAAGAAAGAAGATGAATTACCTTACAAAAACTGCGAAATTCATAGTTAAGAAATTTTAAAAAAGAACATACGCATATACAGTAGAAACTCGATTATCCGGCCCTCAGTTATATGGATTCGTAATTATCCGGACTGCCAAACGTGACGAATTTATTCTAACATGAACGTGTCGGAAGTCGCATTACGCCCCGCCCGCGCCCCGCTTGATCGCCGCTCCACGCGTGTCGTATTGTTTTAGTTAGTCGGCAACTGTTACTTCGTTTTGACGTGCGTCCCACGTATACAAATTTAAAAATGTCAAAGCGTAAAAGAGTGGTGTTATCGCTTAAAGACAAAATAAATATTATTGATTCATTAAAAAAAAAGGAGTAAACGGGTTTTTCGCATATGTACCATGTACATACATACATATGTATGTATGTTCATAGTACATATGCAAAAAACCCACTTTTCTTCATATATTCGGTTATCCGGATTTTTGATTATCTGGATTCCTAACGGCAACAATTAGTCCGGTTAATCGAGTTTTTACTGTAATGCATTTCTATGACAAGATTGTACGCTAATTTTTTTTTAGAATATAATAGTAAAGGCGCGGCAAAACCACATATCATCGTGTATAAATATAATTAAAGACAAAAATGGCTATATCTCAAATCAAGAAAATTACTTACATCACACATAATTATAAAAATAATTTAGAACCATTTTTCATATATGAATATAAAGCGTGTAATGATGCTATTGTAACTAATTAATTGCATGATAATGAAACCTTAATTAACGTAGAAGGAATTAAAAAAGTACTAAACAGCGTAAAAGCGATGAAAGTTGTGAAATATAATACTTTTTCGTCAGAGATTCGAGGGCGGTCGAGATATAAAAAACAAGCTTGCCGTAGCAGCTCTGCAAATGTTGGAGAAAACGGTAAGGTGTATAATGACTGGTGAAAAACCGTCATTGTGCTTTACTCAAAAGAGTAATCTTCAGAAATGTTCTCAGAAATTATCAACTTGTAATTATTACTTTTGGGAAAATGATTATTTCTCATATTAGCCAATGGTATGCCAAAATTTTTGTTGAAATGGTTTTGAATGAAACTGAAAGTAAGACCGGAGATACAAAAGCGACATTTCTAAGAGAAATGGAATGTACAGACCATGTTCCTTCTTTGCAAATCATCACAGAGATACTTTTAGTAAAGGATCAAGGTTTTGGGTATCGAGAAAAATGATCTATAGAAACTAACCTAACCTAACTATGAGAACAGTAAATCAATAAAAGCACTGCTATCTTTATACTGAAACTGTAGTGCTTGAGACATAATAAATAGGGTATACAATGAAAGGTCAAATATAGGTTGTTGTATCACAGGAATAGGTAGTGTGTTATGATAGTTTAACTATTCATGGATATATTATTTAAAAAAGTACAAACATGGACTAAGAATGGGTGTCTCAAGTGTGTCAAGGGTCTCTTGTACACGATCATATATAATGCAAGTAATTTATGCTAAAAATAATTTTTAAATAGATTTTGGTTTTTATTTTGGTTTAATATTTAGTCAATAGAGACCAAATTTTCAAAAACTTTAAAGGGAATGAAATTTTTTAAAATATAATAAACATAATCTTGACCAATGAATTAGTTTGAAAATTAGCTAAAATAACACATTTTTTTAAAGTATTTCTTTTACGACATATCTCAATTAAATTAACTGATTTCAATAGAATTTGCGGTGCAGTGAAGTCGATGTGTTCTTTTTATGCAACAGAATCGATCAATCGATTAGTTAAAAATTTATGCAAAATGCACCCATATATAAGCATAAGATAACCATCATTAAAACTATCAGAAATTTCTTCCGTCAAACGTCGACATCCGATTGAAACACGACATTTGAAAATTAGGTTAATAATTATATCTTCCTGAATTTTTCAGAACTCATCGATATTTTACACGGGAATTTAAATAAAAATAACAAGTATATATAAAGTCTTCATAGCCATATACCTGTACCACGCATAAAATTCCCATGAAGGTAAATACGAATGAATTTGAATAAAGAAAGTACACGTAAAGAAAACAAGATTACGCTAAAACTTAAGACAGGCTCTACTAAAGCCTAAAAAAATATGCGAAGCTTGAACAGTTGAGTAAATTTACACAGAAGTCCCAAATCGTTAAGAGGTGAGAATGGTCTGTAACTCAAGTACTTTATATTCGTAGTCGACGTTTCTATTTTCATCTGATTACAGCTGGCTTCGAAGTTATTTCGTTATCAATTTATTATGTGCATTTCATAATAAGTAATACGAGGGACGTTCAAATGTGAATGAGTATGTCGATGGCAACTTTTAATTAATGTTATTTTGTTTTTCGACACAGACTCTGAGCATAATACGCTTGGCACATCTTTTTTTAAGCTTTAAAGTCTTGAAAGTCCTTTCTCAAAAAACTCTTAATCCTGAGCACCTAAAAACTGTATTCCAGCAACTACTACTTCATCATATTTGAATCTCGGTCCTTCTAGATATTCCTTCAATTTTGGAAATAGATAGAAATCACTAGGGGCAAGATCTATGGAGAATGCTCAAGTATTTGAAAGTCAGCATCTCGGAGTCGTAGATAGCAACGGCGGTCCTGATCAGCTCATGCCCAAGAAAGAAAGAGCATTGAACACAAATAATTGTGTGTTATGCTATCTTTCTGCTATTTTTACTCTGAAGTAAAGATAGCATAAAGGGAGCGATAAAATAGCAACACACTTCTTTCTACTCGAACTTGTTTTTCTTATGACGTTTGGAATGAAAGAAAAAGGGATAGGAACATAATTGACAAAGCATGTCCCTGACAAAAGTTGTACTCTTCACATCAGAGAATGTGAGCCGAGGCATTATCTTGATGGAACAAAACAATTTTTGCTAGTTTGCCTAGCTATTTCTTTACAATTTTGTTATGCATTTTTTTAATTTTTCTGCATACAAATAGCCCATAATAGTAACTCCATGGTAGACAAGTAGCCCTCCCTCCTGGCCATCCCTTTAAATTCTCAGTGAAAAGAGCTCATGATTTTTCCGGTGGAATAGCTCGCCTTAAATTTCTTAGGGGTTGGAAATGAAGGTCTTTTCCAAGTCATAGACTGAAATTTTGTGCCTGGATCGCAATCGTATAGTCATGTTTTATCTATGGTTGTGAAGCGAGCCAAAAAAGTAACGGGATCTTTCTATAGCAATTCTATAGCAAAGAAGCCTGAGAAAACTTAAGCCTGGTTTGTTTTTGTTCATCAGGAAGCATTCTGTGGATTAAGCGTGCGGATATTTTTTTTCCCCAAACGTATGCATTTTACGTTTGAAATAGCATTTTAAAACGTAAAATGATATTCATACTACCAATCGAAATCTTTGTTTCTTCAGCTATAAAACGTATCGTGACACAACGATCTGTAAAAACAAATTTTTCGAATTTATTTACTATTTCTTCGGTGACTGTGGTTGTTGGGCGACCCGAGTGCGTGTCCCCTTTGGTGAATGCTTTTTCACTTTAAATTCGGTGCATTAATGGGCAACTGTTAAATATGGTGGAGTATTTGCTCCTAAAGTATCCTGTTAATCCTGATTACTCGTTCTATAATGAAACTTTTCAAGTTACGTAATTTCGGCGGGCAATTGAATTCTATCCATTTTCAATTACACTGTACGACAGATTGCTAATAAAATACTTCCATTGTTTTAAAAAAGAAAATATCTTGAAATTATAAGTACTCTTTTTTGAAATCTAGTCAATACTCCAGCTTTATCAGCCAGTATTTACTTTTTTGTTTCCAAAGAGTTTGTATCTCGTTCTCACTTTATACAGGTTCCACTGCTGCATTTTGTCCAGTGCTTGAGAGTTCCGGTGGCCCGGTCCCCTCTCCATCATCACATTTCCATTTCCAATACATCATTTCTCCCTCCATTAGTCAATTCCTATGTCAATAAAATATTCTATTCTTACCCAAGTAGTTGGCAACGCACTGGTGACTCCTTTGGGTTTGCGAGTGTGCATGGGCGGTAGTGATCACATACTCTTTAGTGGCTTATATGTTCCTTTACCTCTCAAAAATCTTAAATATAAAAAAATGGGGATGATTTATCTCTTTGTCAATGTCATATGGAAGTTGTGACATCGTGGCGATATTACGATACACAAAGGACACGTGGAGAATAGAAAGATCATATTTTATGAGCTTTAGTAACGATACTAACCCATGCCCGCAGAGTCATATCTTTAGTACAAATGCAGCTCTAACAACATTTGTCGTTCTGATTTGTTAGCATGAACATTCGCTTTGTCATACGTGAAGTAATTAAAGTTAATTATACATATTACGGTCGAAAATTTAGAGGGGAGAGAACGTTTATTTTTCGGAAGTTAATAATCAGCAAAGTAAAGTTATTAAGGCATCTTTAAATACCTATGCAACAAGAAATCGTAAAATCAATTACACGAAAAAAAATTTTTTGTATCTCAATTTTATATATGGTTAAGCTGCCCTTGTAGACATTACAAAAAATCATATTGTATTTTCGCGACCTTTTTACATGTTTGGATGTCAGTTTGCGTAAGTTACGAGAGAGAAATTAAACATTGTAAAACGTTTTATATTTTAAATCAAATTAATATTCGAACAGCATAAACGAAACGTATTTGAACTGAGTCACTCAACAGCAATAGTCAACAACTAAATGAATAGAAAAACATTAATTTACACTCTCAATGATTCGATTCAATAATTAATAGATCATCAAAATACACCGCCCGCTAATGGAGATTTACAACATGCAAAACACGACGTTTTAAATTAATCTATGAGATTGCTAACAATCACGCGCCCTTTGGTTAATTTAAATATACAAAAAAAAAATTAATCTATTAAGCCGTGATTTATGAATGGACGGACGACAATATGAAACTATAAAGGTATTTTTTTTACGAAAGGTTTTTTTTTTTGCGAAAACGTAAAAACACAACAACGACATTACAGTACATTTGTATTTTTATAGGGGTTAGATATATTATTTCAATTGTACAGAATTATGCAAGTCAGAGCACTCTGTTTCCACATATTATGCGGAAAAATTTAGTATAAACATATAGTAAAAGTTAGAAAAGCATCCATGTTTTTTCGTGAATACGCTATTAAAAACAATTGACTTTTTTGAATCCGTCATCACAAACGACGAGACTTCAGAATTATATTCGTATCTTGTTAGAAGTTTTAGCCTTTTGAAATTTAGTTCGTGATTAAATATGACAAATGAATGGTAGAACTGTTACTTCAGCAATTGATTTTGTTTGTACATGACACTTTATTGAAAAATTTTCTCCACAAAACTACAAACCACTTGAATTTTTTATTCTAGAACCGTCAAAATTTGTAAAAAAAGTGTCGACACAGACAATGAGTTTAGAATTTCAAAAGTTGGTCTTCACAAGTTTGTCAATTAAATTTTTTTAATTAGCATATTTTGATTTCGTTACCGGTCACTGTTCCAATTTGGACTAAGCCGTGCCAAATTCTAGTGTCAAAATAAAATTTATGATATATTACTAGGGTATATTGTTACTTTTTATGAATTAATGAATTTTTTAGAATTTGTAATAACGCAAATATGCAGATGAAGCTATAACGAAATATCAATAGTCTATTTTACTCAAGAAGTTTCTTATTAATGAAGCAATTTTTAGCATCGGTTTAATAGTTTGGTTCAGTAGTAAAAATACGCAGACATCGTCAGATGCGAATGCTAGTTTCTTTTTTTCGAAATATTTTTATTTGCGACTAAAGCATATCGTTGGTTTCGTAGTAGTTGTATGAATGACATAAGAACGCAAAAAATAAGTCAACAAAATATTCATTAATTATTTTTATATATTTACGCAATCTCACTCCCCCTCCTAATCGTGAAAGACGCATGTCATCACTTTGCAAAGTTGTAACGGGCTCCATAAAAAGTTTCAAACAAAATTCAATCCCTTGTAACTCCGATAAAAGTAAATTACGCACAAAAGCACCTACATGAAAAGAAATAAATATGGTCACTAAATAAATGAAAAAAATAATATTTTTTTATAGTTATCGTACGGTGTATAGAAATAATATAGGTCTTATCATTTTTGCAAACACAGACGGTAACCTTTTATTTGCATATTCATGTGTTCTGACTGAACACCAATTTTCATCATTTTCGATCAAACAGTTGTCAAGTTATGAAAGAACATACGGGTAGATAGAGATGATGCTACACCAATTTTAATCAATATTGTTCAAGCCGTTCTTAAGTTAAAAAAGAAGATGCAGAAAGACAAAAAGACTGACAGACTGAAAGTCGGTAGCCTGTCATTTACGCAATCACATATTCTTACTGTATTAAAATGTTCATGAAGATCAATGAAAACCTTTTAAGTAAAAAAAAAAAACAAATAGACAAACAGTTGCCTATCAATTATGCAATCACACATTTTGCTGTATACAAATATTCACGATGATCGGTGAAACGTTTTTTAAGTTATGAAAAAATAGACAGACAAACAGCAGACTGACAGATAATAACCTATCATTTGGGAATGTTGACATATTATTAGAGCATATCAATTTTCATTAAGATTAGTAAAATCTTTCTTAAATTATGAAAGAAGATGCAGACAGACTAACAGATAGACAAACTGACAAACAAGTAGTTCATCGTTTGCAAAATTACATGTTCTTAGTAAATATCAATTTTCAACAGGATCAGTCAAGCCGTTCTTGAGTTATAAAAGGACAAACAAACAGAAAGAGAGACAAAGAGGTAGACATGAATTTAATAAATCATAGAATAGGATTAGAGTAGACGTTATAGACTTAAATGAAAGTATGAATAAAGGCCGGATGACCGATCATATATGCATATATATTTCCATTTGTCTTCAGCCATGAGTAAAAGTTAGATTAATTTTTGTATTTAATTGTTTTATCATTAAAAAAATATTAAATAAAATTACTTTGCAAAAAAATGTAAACCGCCTTTAAAAATCTTAAAATAAGTAATTATAAATATAGTAACTCAACAAAGCATTGAGTCAAAAGTGACGCTATAATTTGAAAGTTATAAAAGATCGCGTCTGGTAGATCTTTAGCACCGACTCCAAAAGTAAGTAATTTATTATTTATTTTACGATTTTTGAAGGAGGTTTGTATTTTTTTGAAATGTCATTTTTACATGTATTGCAGCAGGTTTCTTTCTTAATAAAAAAATAATTCACAAATTACAGACCCACCTCTGCTTTACTCGTACTGAATAATCTTTCAGATCATGCTCAATCAAACACTTTCATATTTTATGTACCACAGTCTTTTTATATGTAAAACAATTCTGATTCACTAAAGGAAGACACGAAAGCTGGCGGTTTCCTATCGAAATATATTCTTGATTCATGGGAAAACTTTAAGAATATTGTGGGTGTCTTTTGAGATTTATCAAAGGCATTAGATTATGCTGATAACTAAACATTTTGAATAAATTGTAGCTATATAGTAAAACGGAAATTTACATTTAGTAATTTATAATATCATATTAAATAATGGAATAGAAAAAAAAATATAATTTGAGTAATGTTCAAATGATGTATTGTAAAATTGGGGAGTTTTCAAGGACCTACAATTGGTTTCTTTTGTTTTTATATGCAATGCAGTACATGTCAATAATACACCATATTTTATAGAAACTATTGACACTGAATCACATACTGGTGACACGTGATGACACTTATATTTAAATTTAATACAAAGGAAGAACTTTTAAGATAAACTTCATACTCACCAACTTCTTGAATTAGTTCGACGCTAATAAAATGAAATATTTAAATTTGACTTTCTTCGCGTCCTCTAAGTTTATATCAAATAAAGCATCGGAGATTAAAGACCCTTAAAACTAATTTACAGTAGAAGTTTAAGAGCGGCAGGTTGAGTAAGCTCTGAAGTTTTTACAACTAAAGAAATAAAACGATTAACTAATGCGGTGACGGCGAGATTAAGAGCTCGCTTTAAGAAAAGCAACATTATTCCTGCTTATTGTCAGTATATTTACAAACTTGTACTTACAATTTTAATATTAAACCTGTTAAGGCGATACCGCGATGAGGAGGGGGGACTGTCCCCGCGCGTCATCGTCACCAATGCCGGCCACCTGACCGATGAATAAACAATTACAACTATTTACTAATAGTTATACTTGTTTGTTCATTGGCCAGAAGGTATTTATTTATGTAAGCGCTAGTACATCGAGCATGCAAAAAAAAAAAATTAAATGATTGGACAACATTTTATTCTATAGAGAAAATTTTGTCCAATCGTGTACTCTTATTACAGTGCACTAATGTAACTGCTTAAAAACAAGTATCTTAAAATGAAGTTCGTAACTCATTCAGTCAATGAGAATAAAGAAATGAAGAGACTCTCTCTTTTCATCAACCTTAATATTTGGTTTGTGGTCATTTATATTGGTTCTTACAATTAAATTGGCAACCACGCGTCCGCTTCTTTGGACTTCATGGCTTATTAAAAATATATTAAAAAAATGGTAATTGGTATGTGGAATTCAGATAATAAAAAATAACAATTTGTTCAAAATCATCTACACGGGATCTTTCTTCATCAAATGGGCAAAATCCCACATATACTTAGTGTACACATATATTTAGTAGTTTTTAATTGATGCTCATAGGCAGAAAAATTGTTTTTTTTCTTTATATACATGTATATTAAAGTAGAATTTGGTAATAATCCCTACGGTTTCGCTCGTGTGGACATAGAAGGTCAGTTCTGATCCCTGTCATGATCCTGTTCTTGATATCAAATCTGGTTCACTATCGGGTTTAGTCTCGCTCTCGCACTCAATTTCAATAACAGTCCCTATTCCGATCTTTATCATCCAATAAAAATATATGTTAGTGATAATAGATTATCATCTTTACTAGTATTCACATGTTTTTGATGTAATAACGTCTTATAAATCGTTGAACGCTGGCTGCACGCACGAAAAACCATGACTCATTGTCACGTTGCGCCTGAGCCGAGCGCGCACGCGAGCAGGGGCGCAGAACAAGCGATAGAGAGGCACGATCGGTCTAAGCATTTGGCTTGTGAGGCATCTATCTCTATTCTACTCCATCGGCTGATGGAGTGGAAGAGGGATGTAAAATAATAATCATTATTTTGTATCTCTCATAATGATACAAACTAATTATCATTACTAGATGATATAAAATAATGATAATTCAGTGATAATAATACATTTCAATTCATAAAAGTATGCAATTTTTATCAATGTTTTTTTCATGACGTTATCACTTAAAATTATCGTCCGTAAACTGATTTACAGACAACCAATTTTTTTAATATTCTTTAACACTTATAATGAATAACTTATGACTAACAACAAATGGTTCCGTATCGGACGGTCAAAGCTTCATACCGATATCTACGTACAGTAGATTGTAAGTTAAGCATTGACGAAAAAAAAATAGTTTCGTCTTATATGTTCAAATTCCGAAAAAAACGAATTAAAGTCCGTATCATGAAAAAAAAATGTCCCAATTTTGTATTAATGATTTAAAAATTGAGCTTCGATGTGATAGATTTAAATTTCATAAACATGAAAAGAAAAATCGCGAAGGAGTTTTTCTCGTGTCGGTTCGTCTTTTTCTTGTGTTTCCTAATTGCAAATAAACAAAGTCGTTTAGGCTTTTAATGAGAGTGCGTAAACAACTTATATTGAATTAAAAAAAAAAAGTGAATTCTGTCTCTTTTTCAACGAACGAGTTTTATCATTCTAATGAAATGAAAACCCCATCAATGATAACATAAAAGACTTCCTAGACGAAATCTGGAAATAATGGGGGTCCCGAAGCAAAAACAAAAAAAAAAGGGCGAATCATAACGATGATTTTATATCTGCGCCGAAAGTTCTGTAATAAAGTTGGAGTTGTAAAAATGTGATCAAAAACTCCTTCAATATTTCGGCCGGGCGGTTTTTTGGCGTTTCTCACGGAAGGATGAGAAGCGACATCATTGGCTTTGAAAATAATTAATCTCGTCGGTTAATTAATTTGACGGAACTGTGTCAACGATTCTCTTGAAAGCGAATCTTTCATTATTTCAATAATTATTTATGCTGTTAACAGTCGTTATGATTATCTAAATGTTGACATTTTGGTCTGGTTAAATATATAGGCTTACATTTATTCAAGATTCCTTATTTGATACACCTTTTTGAATTTGCAAGTGCGCTCGAGCGAATATTTAGACTTTTCTATTAAAAGTGATCGAACTTGGTAAATTTTAACAGACTCAATACATTTTGAATCAAATTTAAAATTAACTTCAGCTGTATAAATTGTAATATTGATTAACTGTTGTTTCTTAGAGTACAACATTATTTTCGATTTGTTAAAAAACTATAAAATTCTGAAGAATTAAAACAGGATATTACATATAGTTATAATGTTGTAAAGATCATCGGGGGGTTGCAACAAAATTAAAAAAAATAACTCGTAACCGTAACCCGTAAGATTTGATAGATGCTCGTACATTATCTGTCAGATGTTACGGATTGCTTTACGGATTACGTTTTTAATTTTGTTGCTATCCGTCGAACGTGTCATGAACGCGAACAATAAAAATTATTCACGGTTATTAAAAATATAATACGACATTCTAAATGTTATTAATGTATGCGATTTTTTAATTTGATTTCTGATTCAAAAGCTAAGAAACTACTCGACAAATTTTACAACTTAATTATCGATTCTAAGACGAAAGTAATATGACAGTTTTAACCTTTTTTGAGACATAAGACGACAGACGTACATCCGATGAAATGACGGAACCATTATAGGGTCATTTTCGTGTTTTTCGATGCGTCCGTTCGTCACAAACATTTTGCTTTTTTTGCTCTGTGTATCTACCAAATCGCAACTATTTTACTAAAATGGTTGCGATTTCATAGATATACAGAGTTAGGCCATCCGATAACGGACATGTAGTATAAAGGATTATGATTATAAGGGGTAAATTTGGAAATAAATAGAAAACGTTGGTGAATACTAAAAATACGTTTTTTTTTCATAATTTTAAAATTACATAGTTCATGTGGTACTCAGAAATACATGCGAAATTATTGAGCTTACAGTTTAAAAAAAAAAAACAAAATAGGAGATAAATAATAAAGCCTTACAGGAAAACCTTAACGAAAACCTTAAGTTTATAAATTTCAGAACAGAAAATATTTGTGTAGACTTAATGTTTATAAAATGTGGTGCTCACGATGACCGAGGACTATGTTCAAACAGTCTAGTGGTGACTGGGGTAGCTCACTTATGCCCTCGAGTTGAGTTCATATTCTGACCTGGGGTAACGTCTTGTACATCTCTAATTTATTTCAATTATAATAAACAAATTTGGGTGAGTGTTAATTATGACAGTAAAGAATGCGATGATATATACTACGGAAACCTTTCTAGGCGAGTCCAACTCGCGCTTGGCCTATTTTTCACAATCGAAACATCAAAGAATTTTTTTCATTCATATTCATATATAACAAGATCTGAATAGATGATTTATCGTCATCGATTTCAAACTCCTGAAGCTTAGCTACATAAAATGTCGATCAGTCTTAGATGACGTAAGCACTTACTAAAAAAAGGTATCTGAAATGCATCTCACGAAAGGGGTTAAAGAGGTTATAAAAATTATTCTTCATTGTAGAAATTGTAAAGCATGAAAAATATAAAAAGAAAACCTTATATTCTAGGTAATAAGATGAAAATGATGAAAAATAAAGAAACTGATCCTAAAACTTCGTGCGGTAGCTTATTCGATCCGGAATAATGTCTAGGAAAATAAATCGAAAGAGTTTATTAGCACATAAAACATTGCAAAATTTATAAACAATTAAAGATGAAAAAAAAGCTATTTTGTTTTTTGTCGATATCTCGTAAGCTATAAATATTAAAACAAATCCTTAAAGATCGAAAGCGTTTATTAGCACATAAAGAATTGCAAAAGTTATAAACAATTGAAAATGAAAAAAAAGTTTAATTAATATTGCTTTGATTTTTCAGATTTTATTATAATATAAACTCATGCCTAATTTCCAAAAGGGTAGGCAGAGTCTATAGATTTCCACGTAGTACCATCTTTCAATATCTCTCTTGGTATCGGCTACGGTTCCAATTTGTATGAAGCTGGGGCAGATCTAGTATCAAAGTAAAATATTGGCCATATTATATAGGAATAGGTCAGCTTCTATGGCAAATTTCATGTCAATCGACCGACTAATTTTCGAGTTTTGTGACAACAAATAGCAGGAGGCTGTATTTTTAAATGTCAGATAAATTTGAAAGTGTTTTATTGTGATTGAAAGTTTTGTGACGGAATGCGAAAAAGTATGTTACATGTTAGAATAGGATTAGAATATAATAGAATAGCGATTTTATATAAAAAGCAAACCTAAAGCTCGCAAAACTAACAGAAATTTCCGGTGGACGGCCGAGATCGATATCGGAATCTGTATTAGAATAGGGACCGAGACCGATGTCGTAGTCAAAATAGAAACGGGGACCAGCTCGATCGTGGAACAGAAATTAGGATCGACAGTCGGACTTAGATGACGGTCGACAGCGAAGCGACACCTTTTTATATCGATCGGTCGACACAGAACGAGTCGTCTCATCTTTTGTCGTTCCGTCTATATGTGAGGAACAATGAGCAGATTTAAATCGTAAAAGCCAACAACATTTGTTGCCTCTTATGATTTAAATTTCCTAATAGCGTGAAGTTTCAGGGATAGCCTGCGTGGTTAACGATTTTTCAGATTGTACATCGAGTGTTTGAATATAGGTTTTAAATTTGGGTAAGGGTATATTTTGCACCTTTTCAGATATGTTATTGAATGTAATACATACCTGTAATTTACAATAAAGGTGGAATCAGAGCGTGTATTACGCGAAAATGATTGTAGCCACGAGGACAGCGGCCGGTGTCCGGCGTTAAGTGCTGGCCTGTCTCACGTGCGCCCGCTTTTTACGGGAATCGAGATAACGTTTTAATGCGTTTGCGCAACGTCATCGCGCAAATGTTACGTTTCTGTAACATCACGCTCAATCTTTGTCGGCATGGGCTGGGTTTTCGTTGCTTTTTCTGTAGAGTTTTTGCTACTCTTATTCGACTCGTCGACTATCCGAGTCGTCAAGTCGTATATATACTTTTACAGCATGAAGACTAATCACGTTCCAGCTTATGCGAGAACAATCCATATTTTTAGTTTTTCGTCATACGATTTAAGAGTATGAATGCTATTGTTTAAATAATTTATACACGGGAGTTACAGACATACAAGCAGAAAGTCATACAGGTGGTCTTTAATGTTTCGCTTTTATTTATGAAATAATTTTGTTCTATATAAAAATAAAATTACATCGAAAAATGTCGGTTGCTATTGTACCACATAAAGAAGTTAATAGTATTGATATGCGTTGTAAATTCATATACATCAAGGACTATGAAATACTTTTCAGTAACTACCTTAAAAAGTTAAAAACCATTATTATTAGTCTATCCTAACAATTTTTACTTTTTGTTTAATTAAAACTTACAATATTAATGCAATTACATTATCGGGACCCCTCTAATAATTTTAGTTTCGGTTTTGTCTTTATCTCTCTGAATAAGAAACGATACTGCTCCTGTCTTTTAATATCCGTTAAATAAATGAGCGAGTAGAATCAATATTAAGGTAATTAAAAAAGATTTTTCTTAATTTTATTAACACAATATTATTATAACTTGTTTTTGTTGAAAGTGAAGATCTCAAACGATAATAGCTCGTATATAAGTTTAGAATTGCACGTATCGGCCGCCAGCGTTTGCATTTAAGCTTTGTAAGATACAAAGTCTTCGATAACTTCGTTCCCAATTTCGTGCCGATAGCGACTATAGACGTCTTGCCTCTGATTCCATTTTCGTTATAGTTCGATGTTTATTCTTATCGCAATCGCGCGTTCCAATCCTGACCTGCTTTTGTTTCCGACCTCGTCCTCAGTTCTGATTCCGACAAATCGATTTCAAATTCGGACTTTTAAATCCTGGATGCCGGTACGGGATCCCAAATTTAGTCCCCGATTTGGTCCCGATTTGCATACATGCAAATGTTGATAATTGATGTAAGCTTCGAGTGTAATATAATTTTTTGCACAAAACCCTAGATTGCTGCATCCTTGATACCCGCGTAAGTTTTACGTGGGCGCATCTAATCTGTAAGATAATATTCGGGCAATTGGAAGAAAATACAAATTGATGTTGGAAAGCGAGTTTTTCAAACGATGATACGAAAATCATGAAATGCAACGAATCAGGTTGACTTTTAAATAATGTGTAAAGTTAAATCAATATTCATATTGCCTAAAGTTGTGGAGTGAGTCTAATAACATTCCAAATTGAACTCTTCTTCTATGAAACTGAGAAGACATTCAATTTTAGGGTTCCACCGACAAATTGGCAAAAACGGAAACCTTATAGTTTCGTCATGTCCACCCGTCCGTCAGTCTGTCTATTATAAGCATTTTATTCAAAAAGTATGAGATATATATATATAGATGATATTTAGAGTAAAGTGTCTTGTATAGGCCGCTTCTTAGTTTGGTAGTTAAATTACAAAAGTAAATATTTATGAGGGGGTGAGGGACATCTCATACAAGTAACAGGAGCAGAAAAATTCTTTTTTAGCAAACATCAACAAGGTATATATTTCGACAGTTTTGTTAAAAACACTTCAAGGTGTTTTAGCATTTTTTTTAGATAAAGTGAATATTTTCGGAAATAATCGCTTCGAAAGTAAAATAAATCGTCTCCTTTGTATTTTTTAAACGGTATTTCCAACAAAATATGAAAAAATTTGCGAAATTAAGGCTTAATACACATTGTCAATGTGATCGTATGTATCGTTTTTGAGTTATCGCTGAAAAACTTTGCTTCGCAACGAAAAGGACGTAAGCGGCATGAAAATACGCTCTTTGCACTTCTCCACCTTTTTACATCGTATTTCTAATAACTTAATATAAAATTTGTAAGTATAAAATATGGTCTTACAATTATTTATCAAACCCTAATATTTACCCCTTCATACCGAAAAAATAATGTTAGTACCTACCTAACTTCATAGTGATTCGAAACGCGTAAACTTTAGTTACGCGTCTAGACACATTATTCACAGTTATTGGGCTGTTTATGAAAACAACTCGACGGCCTGTGGCATTATCACGTTGATCGTGCGGTTCGTAAATAAACAATAAAATTACATCATGTCTCCTTTGGGTGCCGCATCGTCGAGATGGATTTCAGTTGTAATAGACAGTCTTCAAATTGTATAAATAAATTTTGAATGCATATAGCACTAATTAAAATAGTAAACGAGTATAAGATGAGGTTGTATGTGTTAATAGTATGATTTACTCTTGCATTGTAAATATATTTATGCATAACAACACTCGTTTTAATAATTTTTTTCTCGATGTTTAATATTTTTCGTCTGTACTACAATCGCAACAAAATCTAGTGACAACTTCCAGATTTTGATGCAGTATGCTTAATGTACTGCGATAAAAGTGTGTTGCTATAGCAGTTAAATAATACTTTTTCCGGCATAAGGCAATGCCTAAGTTAATAATTTAAACAATATAGATTTTGCAACATTTCTGAATTTTTGAGCATTAAGAAGATTCGCAAGTTATGAAAAATATAGTCTGAGAAACCGATGACCCTGCATGCCGGCCCTAAAATTCCTTACCGCTTTCGCGCTTAAAACATTCAAAAATATAAATAGCAGTAAATTATAGTGCTTTCTCCAACTCTTTAGGGTTAAAAATATCATTTGATAATGTAATTTATTAAAAAAAAAGCGCTAATTTTTATCAACTACGACATCTTTAGAAAGCTTTATTGGACTTTGATGCGCTTCATGGCATTTGATACAGTTTTTTAAGCAGAAAATACCGGCCAAGAGCTACCTGACCATGCTCCCTGTAGGGTCCCGAAGCCATTATTACAAATAAATGCACTATAGATGGAAAAATACGTTCCCACACTTTTTCCATGTTTCCCGCACAGAATATTTATAAGCACTTAAATCGCCTATAACTAGAGAAACAAGGAGGTATGTCGTTGATATTAAATTAGTGTATACAAAAGTGTATCAGCACAATAGCGTATTTTCATGGGACTCACGTTCTGTTGTTGTTGTCAGAAGCGCAGTTTTTCAACAATAAATCAAAAATAGTACATCGGAAATGTTTATTAAGCGTTACCTTCGTCATTTCTCTCGCATGTTTTGGACATAGAGTTTAGAAAATAGACAGGGAGACACAATTTCTGCAAATTTCGGAGCGATTATTGTCGAAATTATTCACGTAATGAGAAAAAATACTTACAAACCTTAAATTTAAAAATACTTAAACCTTTTAAAAGAACTGTCAAAATGTGTGCTACACGTTGATGTTTGCCGAAAAATTTTTTTTACATCTTCTGTTACATGTGTGGAGTGCTCCCCTAGAAATTTTAATCTCTGTTATTTAAGTACCAAATTAAGTAACGACTTATATAAGACTCCTACACTATAAATTTCATCAAAATACATCTTCTAGTTTTTGAATAAAATGCCTGTGACTTACGGACGGACGGAGGGACATGACAAAACTAAAAGGGTTCCGTTTTTGCCATTTTGGCTCGGAACCCTAAAAAATTGCTAAGTAACAAACATCAATAAATCAAATAAATTACATGTTTTGACGAAATCCTTTTACCAATTTTTCGGTAACCATATCTCTCCAACTAATCAATGGATTTTGATCAGTTTGCAAAGAAGATCTCCATTAATTTTTAGGGCAAAGAACTGACTACATTTTAGTGTCGATGGGTAAGGTAAACCGATCGACACTCGAGGTATGTTTCTATTTATAGGAAGTGGAAGTCTAAATTTAATAGATTACTTCGGAATGATGTAAACGTGGGTTTAGATAGATTACTGCGTTCAAAAGTTAACACACACACACACACACACACACACACTTATACGTACATACTCGCCCACATACACGTGCACATGGACGAACATACACACGCAGAGAGAGAGAGTGAGAGAGAATTGTCAAAATAGATTCGTAAGGCTCTAAAACGTGAAGATCTGATGAAAACCCGATTTTAGAAAATCGGACTGTAAACAGTTAATTCCCAAATAAATATATTTATTTATAACGGGAATTTTAAAATATGTATAATAAATATTTTATGTGTCATAAGCGTATAATACGTATGAATTAATACAGATAAATATTCATTTAACAGTTACGTATTGCCAACCATTCGCCTTACATCGATTACTGCGACTCATAAAATAACTTACTACTTCAAAGAATCCCACAATGGAAGTAACTAGTACGTCGACGACGTAATTTCTCTCATTTACAGTAATGTCCGCCCGTGTCGTCACCGGTGTAGGAATTGGACCCGACCATCTCTTAGCTAGGACATAGATTCCTAATAGTCAGACCTAACAGATATCGGTCGCTCATGGACAATGGAAAATATCTAATAAGAAATACCATATTCTACGAACGAAATACCACCTTATTGCCACGCCGTACGATTGAATTCACTTCGCAGGGGTGGAATAAGTAACCTACAATACTTAACGATACCCGCAAGGTGGTAACTATTCGACGTAAATGGTTTTGAAATTGAATATTTTTGGACATATATATATATATATATATATATATATATATATATATGTAACCTAACATATATATAACGTGTCCTAACCAATTGTTAGTTAAATCCGTTTTGTGTATTGCAAGCGTGCGGTGTTTTTGTTATTTGTTTCATGAATTAACGAAAGGAGTGATGTAACCATCATGTGCTGATATTATTTTGTATCCGCTACCACGAGTTTATCTAAAATGGACAAGTCCTGTGAAAATATAGCGGACGACCCTCAAAGCACGTTGTCTCAATTTATCGGCGATGCCACAATATATATATATATATATTGATTGATTTGATGTAGATTGATATTCTATAAAACTGACTTTTTTGTTATCAGCGCCTGCTTTGAGAAACTGGACCTTATTGTTAACCGCGTATATAGACAGTTATACCGGGTTCATTTTGACCCAAAGCAGAACGCCCTCTTTGTTCTTTAGGGTTACGTTGTCAACAAGGAACCCTAGTAGTTCCGTAGTTTCGTCATGTTCGTCCGTACGTACGGCTGTCTGCCTGTCTGTCCGTCGAAAACTCTTAGTACTGGAAAGCTGTAATTTAGTATTATGTACGTATAAATCACGCCGAATAATAAAATTTTGAATTAAAAATCTTTTTATCCCACCTCCTCTACAAGTGAAGTGGTGGTGATATCTCTTTATCGTCTATTTCATCGATTTGGTCAACGTTGGATAGCGGATTCATAAAAATTGGGGTTTCATATTCTTATGTTCGTCGAACAGGATTACTATGACAGATAATTAGGTTTTAGATAAAAGTTAGAATGATAGTCAACACCTGTCCTAAGTGAGTCCTTTTTAGACGTTAAACCATAAACTATCTAAATTAATAGGTTCATAGTATGAAATAAAAAGCCCTTTCTATAAGTCTGTACACCGCGAAGGGCTAAAACGCACGACACGCACTTGTCTTACGTATCGTACTTGTGTATACCTCAACATCGATTTAAATAATGTTATTTTTGTTATTGAGTCAAATTTTAATGACTCCATCGCGTACGAGAGCTTGGACCATAAATTAAGTCATCCACTCTGACCAATACGGATTCGGTATTATTGTAATTTTAGAAATTAATGCATAAATGTCGTCAATCGTTGATATTTACGTGTCTGGTCGTTGTTACATAATGTGTGTATTTAATCGTCGATACATTACAAATATCTGTTTCTTTGTACGTTTAAACTTGTTTGATTAAAAGTTTACCAAAAACTATGGCGACGGTGACGCAAAATAATAATAATATTATCTTCGGACATAGATACATAACCATCTGGTCCGAAATTAAACAACGAGGCTTGTACCATGGGTGCCAAATAGTTGATATAATAAATATATACTTTTTTTGTGTAAATATATACATATAATATATAGAAACATCCAGAGTCAAGGCAAACATTAATTATTATTCAAATAAATAAAAATGTTTGTCTTGTGCGGGAATCGAACCCACGCCCCCAGCGCAGCGAGTAGGGTCATTACCAACTGCTAGGCATCAGGTAGTCGTTTGATGAAATCGAAGCTCAGTCAGAAGCCTTACGAATCACTAAAGCTCGGAGATTCTCAATAGATAACGACGGCGGTCGACTCATAATTGGTGCCGTATCGGTGCCACTTTCATTCCGATATCGGTGGCGTATCGATCCCGATATCGGTGGCGCTCTTGATCCTAATCCTGGTCTCCATCTAAATTTTGATTCTGCCTTCGGCTCGTTGCTAATGAAATTTAACCAGAGGAAACCGTAATCTTACACCGAAAACACAAGTATTGTCGCATATCTTTTATTATATAAATCCAGGGACATTCTTGAGAGTCAACCTCTTTTGAACATTGATTATTATCGATAACCAATCGGCACAAGCGAAAAGTTTGTTGTGCTTTCCTACGAGCGAACCTTTTTAAATAATGTCCCTTTGATGTATAAGCTATATTATTGTAAAGTTTCACATAAAAAATCGTAGTTTTTGTGTGAAAAAGTAACAAACATCCATCCATCCTCATAAACTTTCTTTTTTATGATATTAGTAGGACAGGATAGACTCATTTAGCAGACGTAGTTTCGAACGATAAGTTTAAATACTGGTATAATTTTCTATGGTTCCGTAAGTGGGTTGCGGAAGTGCCATTTTTTTGCGAACATTCCGGGAATCGTGCGTTGGTGATTCTTAATTATATATTTTGTTGTGGCGTCTATTAGCGATCGTGTAATTTCTGAATGAGACGACCGTTTAAAGTTATATTTTTTCATGCAATATGTTTACTTTGTTGGAATGAGTGTTCATAGCTATATTAGCCCTCGATAGGTGGCGTTGTAATCGAATTAAGAAGGAATTGTATATTTATATACCATAA
The DNA here is from genome assembly GCA_005406025.1 of Eumeta japonica. Classification (NCBI taxonomy): domain Eukaryota; kingdom Metazoa; phylum Arthropoda; class Insecta; order Lepidoptera; family Psychidae; genus Eumeta; species Eumeta japonica. The sequence continues at coordinate 106,176 of BGZK01001711.1, forward strand.
TAACTAAAAATTCACAATATCACAAAATGTAGATCAGTAATAAAATAAGTTGTTCAATTCCCCAAAAGGGAATAGAAATTACCGACAAAACGAGACATTTATTTAGTCTAACAATTGATACCGAATTCAAACATTTTGTCGCTTCAGGGTTGTACAAATAACGTGAAATAAATAAAAATACAAATAGGAACCAAGAAAAATATTATGAGATAATTTATATACACTAATTACACGAAAAACTTGTAATAAATACACATTTAATCGGGTACGAAAAAAGAGAAGTTAAACGAAACAATTTATCACATTTCCAATAAAATTTCTATTCGGATCACGATCAGCGGAGGGAATTTCAGGAAATGCGAAAAGCAGGCGAAACATTTCGCGACGTTGCTCCGGAAACGAAGGATATTATTGCGAATTATGTTTTTAACGATTTTAGTGCCTCCCGTCTTCGTTCCCTCTTGGGAGGGGACGCACCTCGGAGCTTTACCTCCTCATTGCCAACGGCGTTGGGACTTGCTGGCGAAATTACCTTTGACGTGATCGCTACGTGAACGGTCATTATCGTTCACTGTAAAACTGCAATTTCGCCATCGAACGTAATTCAGATTCGAAAAGTATTAAAAATATGATATTGATGTGATATAAGCTCACGCCTGTGTTCCTAGATGGATAGGCAGAGACTAAAGATTACCATGTACTGGAGACGCTTTTTAATACTTTTTTATTAAGTTTTTAAATGCCTTTTTTATTATTCGGTTCTGTAGCTGGTGTTACGATCTGTAATTTTGCACAAAATGCAGCCAGGATATCGAGAGAAATAGATATTTTTAATAAAATTAAATATGAAACGTTAATTACATAATTATATTTCATTGAATATCATCAAAGGAAAAAATATTTTGCTTAATTTTCTAATGTATTTGATAATAATTGTCAAATTTCTATAACGTTAGGTTAACTTAATTCAGCAATTATATACATGCGACCTCCATCGCCAAGAGCTTAAATGAATGAACTAGATCTGGATGGCAAGAGTTCATAAGGTTTCCATATTTTACCATTGTCTGCAAAATCGTAAAAAAAAAAACTATTCAGGCAATCAGTACAAACGATAAAAGTTCTTTTCTGGTTTCAGCAAGAACAAGAAATATCGTTTTAATTGCAATCCCATTTCAAGATAAATAATTTACGCGTCGGGGCCTTCTGACGATGGTTTAACTCGTTCTTCGAAGCACGAAGCAGCTATTTTGATTCGACTTAAATTTTAAAAATTCTTCAGTCAATTCCCTTGTGGTCTGACCTGGAATTTTAAAGATTTGAAAGTACTCGCTCGGCCGTCACTGCACCGACACCGTTCTTCTATAACTTTGTACAAGGGCCTACCGTTTATACAAAGGGCTCACTGGCATATGACGGTTATTCTATAGCAGCTTTCACAACAGAATAATTGTCTTTGAATATATATCGTATATTTTTGTGCACATATCAGTCGCTTTTATACGATGGTTTCTTTCCGGGCGGTGTAATAGCGTCGCCGAGACCGGTGGCCGATCACGTTACGATTTCAAAACGAGTAGGTTTAGAGCCAAGATACGCCCCTTCTCGCGTCCGGTTTAATGTTACGGGCGTCGGTGTAAGCTCGTAATCCGAATACGAGACGGTCTCTTCGTCTTGTCGTTGAAGCTTAATTTCTTTGGCTGAGTCACACGGTGCTTGATTTCAACATTGTTAGCTCATGTCGCCATCCACGGATAGAGGTTTTGCTTGTAACGTTGTACGAACTTATATTGGGCACTATCTTGTTCGAATTGAACTGGAGATACGTCCTACGTCGACGAAGGCGAGCTTCGAAGTGAGCGAAGCGTCGAATTTTCGATGATGGCATGATCGTCAGAGATGTTGATGTAAAATGGTCGGAGGCATAATTTTGTAGTACCTAGGTAAACCGTGATTTGTTTGACGTGTTTAGGGTTCGCCTCGTGGGAATATGATATCTTCTTTCGGGAAAAGTTTCTAAGCACTACGTAATCGCCAAATTTGGCTATTTATTTAGGATCCTCTGTGGCTTATCACTTCTCATTACCATTGGATGTTTAAAATTAATAATATAGCAATAATATGATAGCTTCGAAAATGTTTCGACATGGCGCTAAATAAAACAAAAATAATATTATAAGTTGATACCGAAATCATTAAGGCCGGTCCCGAGATGGTCGTGTATAAATTGCTATATATATATATATATATATATATATATATACAAGAATTTCTCATTTGAAGTAATAAAATCTAGCGATGACCGTCGCATTAAAATTACAACACTATTAAGCGATTGAATTTTTCGCCAATCAAGGGCGTTTATTTGTTTTGTATTAGTTATTTCACGCATCCGCAACGCGTCGAACATGTAAAATATTTTATATGGAATACTCAATCCAGTGTTGACATAAATGGTTACAAAGTAATTGTATATCAAAGAAATGTGAAAATATTCAAACAAGTAGAATAATCAGAATCAATTTTAAGAAAGCAAAAAGGAAAAATATCTCATGGGATCACGTAAAAAAAACATGTTTTTAGAAAATAGCTCATAAAATGAAACTGTCTATTATAGTGCATTTTTTCATAATGTAATTCTGGTAGAAGTCTAAAAGCAAAAAAAGGAAAAAGGAGATCTATCAATTTAAGCTGTCCATTAAACAAGAATAATGCATTTCGAAATTTACCCTTTTACCCTCGCTATGTCGTTAGGATGTTTTATGGGTTGAGAAAACATGTTTTCGATGCCCACGTGAGGTATTGAAAACATATTTTCTGCGCCGTTCCTCTCGTCATAAAAAAAAAAGTTCAACTCGGTATTGCTGCGCAGGCGTTTTCTGCATAAGCATATATTTCTAAAATAAATCACTCGTAGAAAACCTTTCAAAATGTTTTGTTTATGCCAATTTCTATATTTATTTTTACGTTTATTAATTGAGGAATTTATTGCTTGAGTTTAGAGGGCGTTTGTTTGGATTAACGGAAATGAAATGGACATTTGAAATTGTTCGGTTTAAGTTTGAAATAGTTTTCACTTGACCCTATCAACAAAGTGAAGGTGCATGTATTTATTTTTATTGCGATGTGACAAATATACATCTTTACAATTTTTGAAATCTTTACAATTTTTGAAGTTAGGGTGCCTAAACTAGCACTGAAGAGTGAGAAATTAATAATTTAAAGAAAATCAAAACATATATCATTTTTGCTCAAATAATTTTAAAATGATGTCTAAAACAATATCCGACATTATTTTTTAGACTTACTGTGTAGTAATAATAAGCTTATCCCAACAAAAATACGGCAAACGCGCGGTGTATTATAACAAAGAGCTTAAACTTGAATCTTTTATCGTGGTGAACTCAACTTCAATCTCATTTCAAGTGTGCAGAGTGGCTTTTCATTACTACTTATTTACTTTTTATTATTACAAATAAATTTTGCGTTATTAGCATTTAATTGGAAAATTTTGGGATTTCGGTAGTAGAATCGTAAAAGTTTTCTTAAAAATAAATATCAGACTTTAGTTAGGACAAATATGGCTCAAAATGTTCTGGATGGTCTATGTTAACACCCCCTTAAGGCTTTGCGCCCAGCTTCCAAACACCCTGTAGTACGTATTTATAACAAAATAAAGATCTATTTATTCTGGTATGTAATGGTTTATTAAATGACTTTTTATTGTACCATATTTAGGGTTCCATAGTAGACGAGAAACCTTTACATAGTTTCGCCGCGTCCGTCTGTCTGACTGCAACTAATAGACACTTGTATTATAAAGCTGGAATTTGTCATAGTTAAGTATAATATTCACGCCGATAAAGTGGGTAATAGTTTGATAAAAAAAATTGATATTCTCTTTTAAAGTGCCTCACCTACAAATAAATTTATGGCCAGCCTATTGGTCATTTGCAGATATGTGAAAATATTCTCAGCAGAAGTATAAATAAAGTTAAAGCAGAAGTATAAGTGAATTTAAACACAAAATTTTAACAGTTAATTAAGCTTTGCAAGTTAAGCAGTAATAAATGATCAACTATAAAATGTATTTGGAGAAGTAAAAAGCAAAATTTCTTACAAATTCTATGGAGAATCATTTAGATGAAGTTGTTGTTTGCAAATATAAGTTTATAAACCAAGTAAAATATTAAATTATAACGTCGTTAACATCCGTTTTCTATGTGGTCCCCTTTTTAGTCTTTGTCAGCCGTTAAACAGTGAAATCGATTAGTGGGTTCATAGTAACAAACAAAAAGCCCTTTCTAAGTCTGCACCCGCACCGTTTTATTATTATAACAAAAAAATTATGTACCTTGTGGATAAAAGATTATAAAATATATGAAATGTTGTCTTGGAGATTGTCAAATAGCGAGCGCTAATCCACATAATACGAGATACGGTGATGTCGTCGGGCCAATTCAAATTTTTCTCATAAACTTGTGAAAATTAGCAAAAAAAAAAACCACAAAAGCCTTTTAGACGGAGTTCTTTAACGCGGCTTGCGACAGTAGTTTACTAGCGGAAAGCGTAATATAACGGAAAAGCGTTAGGTACACTCTTGCATGCAATCTTCCTATCTTTCTCGTTCTCTCTCCTCTTTAAGATTTATTATGTAGTACTTTTTTTTTTTACATAATTCATACATCGGGTTTTGAACAAATAGACATTTTTCCTCAATTATTATATGAAAGTCTTTGATTTCACTTATCACTATTTATATTGAAAGAAAAACATTCGTACCTGACGGGGGTACGAATACGACCGCATATTCAGTTGTATTTTTTGTTTTAATTACCTCATACTAAGACTAAGAACGGAAAGCGGTTATTTAGTTATTAAGAGCATTGATTTCGGAGCAGAAGGTGACGCGTTCAAAACTGATCACGGGCGAACTGACCGATGAATTTTTAATGTATATCATACGGAACCACTCGTTCAGTATATCGGAACGCACGTTAAGTTGTCGGCTCCGGACAATGCCGTCGCAGTCGCGGCGACGGGCGTCGGCAGCCCACTGAGGGCTTAAGTTTTAAATGGTTCGATTTCAAATGAATAAAACTATGCGAAGGTATACCTTACCAAAGGGGTAATTGAGAAATTACCCCGACACGAAAACGACACATTAAGAATTCTTGAATATTTTCAGTTCTGCAGTTATAAAAGTGAAATCGTTGTTAATCATTGTACACCGGCTCAATCAAAGCGATGATGTATTTGCGCTTGTTCTGTCGGGTATACCTATAAAGTATATGTAGATTGTATTTTTACATCACTTCTTTAAGTTACACCAAAATGGATACATAAGGAGTTATTTGCAACGTCAGCATAGAACATTTCTCGCCGGCGTCACTAAGAGCTTACGGATGTCTGAGCGAGAGCGGGAGCGGAAGCTGCGAAAGGCATGTTATTTCTCTATAGAAAGTAAATAGACAAACAGTCAGATGCGATCTGTCTCCTCGCGATTGCCGCACCACTGGACGTTCATGAGCCTAACTAATAACTTCTAGTGAATTCAATTGTTTTCTTTTACAATCCAAGAAAATTATGCTTTAAATATAAATTTTGAGATCAGTTATGGAATATTTAATAAATACTGAAATATTTAAAACGATTAACGGAATTGACATTTTTTTCCGACTAGCGGAGAAAGATAAAAAAAAAACCAAGAGGAAATTCTTTAATGAAAGTTGAAGAGATCGAAATTTTTTATCAAAATTATCTTTTCGAGTTTTTTGCTATACTGACGAGTACGCCTAGAAGCTAAAGGTTGAGAGTTATGACTTAAAATATCATAATTATCCGAAAAAGTGGTGTATTCCATTCATTCTTTGTATTTACTTAAAAAAAAAATGTTTTTTTTTTTTCAATTAATTATAACAGCAAAGTAAAATTTCCTTACCTATGTTTTGATGACGTGACGTATGTTTAAACAGTGTATTTTATTATTCTCTGTCTGCCTTCTTATACGTTTTGCTATTACTATTTCATCGAAGAAAATACATTTTCGTAGCTACAGCTTACGCTCTATTTTAACTTATTTCATGTTTTGACTGATTTAAAAAATGTTGAAATTCATATTTGTATTATGATTCCCTACGTAGGGGGTTAACCAGACGTAGGAAATTAGTAATAGTAATAACAATAATTCATTATTAATCTCCATAGTAGTTTAAGAACATAAAATTACAAAAAATGTGTAACACTAGGAATTATTGTCGGGGATTGGAACCTAAGCTAAGTTCAATTCGTATTATAGGTTTCCAGGCACCCGCCCTTGAGCATCTCGTTCATATGTGACACAACAAATTTTTACAATTTTATTAGAGTACCCAGGTTAATAAGTTTAATAAGATGAATTATTTTATAGATAATATATAGAATGATTTATACAACAGAAAATGTTCCAAGTTCACCAACTATTGGCCCGTCTGTCTGTCAAGTTATACGCGTGTCGCAAAAACAATTACCGTAAGGTGCCGAGGGTTAAGTTAACTTATAAGTTGATTGAAAGTTAACTCCATTTAAAGGCACATGATTTTCAGCCCTTATACGGGTAATTCACGTTACCGTCGCCTCTGTTCGCGCGCGCTGTGTACGTCTTTGGTGATAGTTCAGCTCGTATCTCAGGTCTGTTTAGACATTTTAAGATTTTTCTAGTCGGTGTGTCTTTTAACGGATATTACAAGGTTAAATATGAAACAGACACAAGAACTTGACAATGTAAGAAGCCGGTTAAAAAGTGATTACAGGTAGACCAATTAGATTTTATTTTTTATCGAAGAGCACAGTGCTTATGTAATTACAAAAGAAAATTAATATGTAATTGCTAATTAGACAGAGTAACAATATATTTTAGCAACATTCAATTAGGCCAGCGCGAAGGACGAAAAATCCAAGCTTGTCTATCTGAAATAGAAAGATTTTGGGATGGCGTTAGGTTCTAATTCTGAATCCTAGAATAGCTGAGAAATTGTAGGAGGATTAGAATCTGGCACCACAGATTAGACAGAGAGAGAACACGACAAAGCTGTGACGTGATTGTGAAATAACGCCATTTAAATATCTTTTAACTCAGTTTCACAAGAAGAAGTTGACTGTATAAATCTTTATAGTGGTTTATAAATAGATATTTTTGTAACTAATATTAATTTTCATTTCATTTTTAACTACTATGTGTAGTCGACTTGTTGTATTTTTCTTCTACAACTATTCTAATTCAGTATTTTCAGTATAAATCAATTGTAGTATAAGACGAATACGAAACATCTCACATTTTTCGAAGGGGCACTAATATTTTTATAACGAAAATCTTGATAAACGATGGCGCCGAATGCTCAAAAAGTTCATAATATATCATTTTCTCAGTTGTTTGTTAAATATTTTTTATTATATTAAGGTATATAAGTATAATATCTATGTACATTATATATTGTAAATTATCGATGTCATATAGGACTGCAATCGCTGTAGCATACAGCTCAATGGTTAGAAATATAGTGTTGCTGTTACTGTATTCTAAATCTTGACATACAATTTCGCACCAGTTTGATATCACGTGTGGTCGCTTTGTCGCACTGACACCAGCTTCTCTCCCGTTAGCTTCCGCTGGGCGCAGGCCGTGATGGTGATCGAGCCGGACGCGCAGATGCAAGTCGGCGGTAAGCACTCCTGCCACCTAATGATGAAGTCGGCCGCCAACTTCCTGAAGAAGGAGGGCATCGACTACATCGCCTGGGACGTGGGCGAGGAGGTCGCCAAGATCAATTTCAACGAGAAGCTGAAGTACTACCTCGAATACAAATATACAAGTTAGTGAATTTATTCCTTGCAATCTAGATATTACCTCTATGGAAATGTTGTTTTAAGTCAAATTATGAAATTTGGCTTATTTAATTTTGATAAATAACCCGCACGTTTCGCTGCTTTGATATAACTTTAAGATTACCGCATAAACTTATATTATTCCGTATAATATAAACAAGGTATTTTATTACGTTTCAAGAGTAATCTACCAATTTATATTGACTTGGAAAAGGAAAGATATTGTTCTAGCATAGTTTTTTAAAAGAAGTAAAGATAGCTATCTGAAATTTATTTTATTGTATTCTTTCAAAACATTGTCATTTTCCAACGACCGTGAATCAAATTTGACCCTTTTTATTGCGTCGGCGGTTATTACGTCATAATATAATATTTAAGATAATGTTCGGCATTTATCATTTTATAATTTTAGGTATGGTTAAATGCTATCAAAGCATGCTCGACGTGGCAAATTTACAGGCGTAAAATCTTTTTTTTTATACATAAATTTATGCTTCAACTTAAAACTTATGCTTCAATCATCGGGTAACTGTTAGGCCTTTAGGTTGCGTTACTGTTCAAACGTAAGTAAAATTTGTTTAATAATTTTTGTCATACACTTTTAATGAAATTCGATTTTATAATATTTTCACATGTTTTTAATTGTTTCTGCTGTTGTTGTAAAAGGTAAGTGTTAATATATTGTTTATCAAATTATTCTGTATGATGGTTTATGGTATAATAAAAGGATTTGTACTATTTGGTGATGTAACGTAATCAAATTGTAAAAAGGTTCAATTTAAAACTATTAAATAGTTAACGCCATCTAGCGATTCAATAATAAACTTGTTCACTGTTTGCAATTTTATTAAAGATTAAGCGTTGCCTTCCGCCTAACTTTACTATAGATGGCAGTATTAAAAAATACTGCTACTCGCCGCTAGATGGCTGTATTTGGCATTTCTGTCGTTACAGATTCGGCTGGAACCGAGCAGCTCTTTTGTATGAATCAGAGAGTTATTCGGAGGTCGTAGGAGCGAGCGGCGGATGGCTGCTCGCTAGCACGATACACGATTATTTCATTTTCAATCGGATCAGTGTATTAGGCAGAGAGATTCTGGCCACGCACACGTACGAGGAGATCCTACTCGAGACCGTAGGCTACGACTTCGCGAGTGAGTCGGGTTTCAATAGTGTGGCTTTCCGCCGACAGATGGTGCCGTTCCGAAGGTTAAGCACGTGGGTTCGGAGTTCAGAGCGTTTCGCACTTGCAACACGCGCCGCACGCTTTCGCACGTTTGGCTCACAATCACCGGGCGCTATCGAGAAAGGAATTTTTCCAATTTTCCTCTGACTATTAAAGTTGACGAGAAAGCTGATAGAACTTTACGATTGCTTTTCTTGCACAATCAATGCGAAGTTGCCTTCATACCTTATTTATTTTATTGTT
>BGZK01001712.1:0-115238 GCA_005406025.1 Eumeta japonica
TGTGAAGTATATTAGTCATCATGTTTTTGCTATTCCTAGTTCTATTTTTATGGGCTAGTCTCGTTCTTTTCTCGATTATTTGCATGTCAATGCGAGCACGGTGTTGGAGATTTAATTGACGCTGTTCTTCTAGTCTTATTTTCTGATATTTTAGAGTGTTATCTTTTAGCGGGTAGCACAAGCAACATAGCTCCAGCCACATTCATACGTAAACGGTTCTTCATCGATATATTTATTTTGACGAATTTTAATTTAGATTTTTATCATTCTGGGCGTTTTATCGTATAGTGCTTATCAATTTCGCAAGTTTAATCTTGGTATATCTCGTAATAAGTAGGGATTTGCAATTAGCTTTGATGTGGTATTTGTTGCCTCGACATTGCAACTGTCGTAGCGATAATTGTTACATTGTGTTTGAGTATTTGTCATATTATTGCCTTCGTGAGTTTAACATTTTTATTACACTGATAACACTCAGTACAGTCTAATGCTGAATGCTTTTCTTTTTACAAACATTCATTTTTGTTGTTCAGTTTTTCTAAGGGATTGTAATTCCTACTTAACTTTAGGGTCGGGCGTTTGCCTAGCCTAACACTTGTAGTAAATGCTGAGCTCGCGCCACATTTATACACTACGTTCTCACACCGAATTTTAAAACGTATAATAATTTCTTGTACGTTATATCACGGAGTGCTTTCCTAAGTGTGGAGCTCCATCTCACGCGTCCGCTTACGACGGTTGCTCAGACGAAACTAAGTACATGAATACATGTAATCCAAGTATTAAGAAAGAACAAATTGATACCTGTTAACAGTTCCTTAAATTTATTGAATAGAATGTGAATTTAGTTTTCAGCTAACAAATTGCTACATATTTTTTGGCTATCATGTATTTTTGTTCCATTTTATAACATAAAATACGTCTGCACAAACCTTTGAGGTACAAAGACCTAAGTGTAAGTTTGGTAGCGATTCACGTTAGGCATTTTGTATATTGCATGTAGTTAGATCATTCTTCGAGCTGTCAAATTACCTTTCCATTGCCACCAGATTTTTTTAATACCAATTATTTATTAACGTATTTTTTTTCCCCAGGCAAAATTTTTGGATTTCAAAATACAAAACATGGTGGGAAGCTGTGATGTGAAATTTCCTCTTCGGCTGGAAGGTCTGGTCTTGACTCATGGCAAATTTAGCGACTATGAGCCAGAAATATTTCCTGGTTTAATATACAGAATGGTGAAGCCCAGGATTGTTTTACTCATTTTTGTTTCTGGAAAAGTTGTGTTGACTGGTGCCAAAGTAAGGCAAGAAATCTATGAAGCTTTTGATAATATATATCCAATTCTAAAAAGTTTCAGAAAACAATAATTGCGTCAATTTTTATATTGATACCTTATCTAATATATAAAATTCTCGTGTCACAGTTTTCGTTGCCATACTCCTCCGAAACGGCTTGACCGATTTTGATGAAATTTTTTGTGCTTATCCGGTATCTATGAGAATCGGCCAACATCTATTTTTCATCCCCTAAATGTTAGGTAGTCCACCCTAAATTTTTATTTTTATTTTTTAGACAAAATTTTAATTTCTCTTTTCATGATACAACATACAAAAATACATACAATCCCTCAATTTTCACCCTTCTACGATCAACCCTTATTTTTAATAGCCATTTTAGTAATTTAATCATTTTTCCTCTCCGGTCGAAAACTGATCAATCGTCATTTAATTAGTTATCCCCGCCAGATGTCTACAGGTGTCACTTCTGACCCAGTAAACAGCAAGGAGTAGGGATGAGAACGAAGCCGGTCCCCTTTCTCACTCCCTACACAGTTGTCGGCCATCATTATTGTTTATGCATCAAGTGTAGTAGTAACGTTGACAATTATTATTTTGCTATCTCAGTGTAACTCTCATATTAACTTTTAATCATTCCTATTTTATCAATAATAATAATTAAATTATCAATTTTGAGTGTATTTTCACGATTACTTAATCAAGTGATTTTATAACCTCAAAAGTACTCAACACGTGACACGAGCTTTCAATAACAACGGATTTTGTGTTGTAAGTATACTTTTTTATTTATATCGAAAATGTTGTTGATCTTATAAAATGTAATTTTAATTTAATTTCATTAAAAATGTAATTGAACAATTAAGATTTTCACAGTTTCCAAAAATCAATCATTATGAATCTTTATTTTGAAATGTCAATGGAAATATTGGTTGTATGAAAAAGTATAAGAGACAATGTTTTCATAAAATTTAATTTTTACTTTTGTTTGAAATTTTTTCCATAAAACTTATATTTTTGTTATAATTTCATAAATTAATACTAATCATTTCAAAACTGCGGCAAAAATCCTGGCCCTAATTATACTTTTAACATTTTTCATCATTAAATAATTTAATTAATTCTATTTATGTATGTTTTGTACAGTGAGCAATGCCAAGAAAACGCAAAGGGGCTGATTTGAGCCGCAGTACAAGCAAAGCTCGAAAGTTGCGAAATAGCAGATCCGAAAGAACAGAAGAACAAATCCAGCAACAAAATACTGATGCACGTGTCAGAATGACGCGATTGCATCAAGAAGAGCCAGAAGATACACGAGATGAACGCAATGAAGTCAGAAGATTAGAACAACGACAATCACGCCGTTTCACAGTCAATAGACGAAGAACAAATGACCAACAACGACAACAGGTACATCGAGCATTTATATCTGATTCATTCCTGCGTCTAGCATTCCAGTATGAGCCCGATATTGAATATTATGCTCATTCAAAAGTGGTAATTGGTGCTATGGACAAGGAATGTCCGCATTGTCATGCTCTGAAATTCAAAAATGAGCCAGCTGGGATGTGTTGCGCGTCAGGAAAAGTGCAACTACCTGAAATTGAAACACCACCTGAACCATTGAACGGCTTACTTATCGGCACGGATCCAGATTCTAACGTGTTCCTGAAGTCAATTCTAAGATTCAATTCATGCTTTCAAATGACATCGTTCGGAGCAACAGAAATAGTTCGAAATACTAATGCAAATGGTCAACAATTCAATTCTACATTCAAAATCAGAGGCCAAGTTTATCATAAAATGGGCTCACTGCTGCCAATGCCAAACGAACCACATAAATTCTTACAAATCTACTTTATGGGCGGCGAGGATTCCGGAAGCGCACTTGCCAATCGCGTGAATGCACGTTGTAATTATAATAACCTTGATTCACTTTATGCCAGGCGCATCGTCAGCGAGCTAGATGCTCTTTTGAACGAGCACAACGAGTTGTTGAAAATATTCAAATCACATATGCACCAATTACAAAGCGATAATCACGCTATCGTCATTAATCCTGATAAAACACCAGCTGGAGAGCATATTCGTAGATTCAATGCACCCGTTGTTGATGATGTTGCTGGAATCATGGTTGGCGATTGTACAGCTGCACGAGAAATTGTGATTCGTAGAAGAAATAATAATCTTCAGTTCATTGCTGACACACATCGTTCATATGACGCCTCCAATATCCGCTAATATTCTGGAAGGGACAAGACGGATATTGCATAAACATAAAACAACGAGATACCGTATCAGGTACTTCATTGATTATTAATTTGATCATTAATCATTTAACAAAACAATTAAATTATTGAACGTAATAAATTTAAATTATTTTTATGAACAAATATTACAGGAGCTGAAACAAACAAGAACGTTAGCTCAAAGGATTATTATGCGTACCGATTAATGATTAGACGTGGCCTGGACAACGTCATTTTACGATGTCGTGAGCTTTGTCAACAATTCATGGTCGACATGTACGCGAAGATTGAGAGCGAACGACTACGATACTTACGATATAATCAACAAAGCTGCGCGCGGAAGAGTACATTCATTTGCGAGACGCTATCAACAACAACGCCGACGTCGCCGAAATTGGTAACCATGTCATTTTACCATCATCGTACGTAGGCAGTCCACGTCATATGCAAGAATATATACAGGATGCTCTGACTTTCGTGCGCGAATATGGACGACCATGTTTATTTATCACGTTCACATGTAATCCAAAATGGCCAGAGATTACATCTTTGCTACTGCCTGGCCAAATGCAATACATCGCCATGACATTACAGCACGTGTGTTCAGACAAAAGTTGAAGTCTTTAATAAGTTTCATTACTAAATCACATGTATTTGGTCCCACACGTTGCTGGATGTATTCGGTTGAGTGGCAAAAGCGAGGATTACCTCATGCACACATTTTGGTTTGGTTCATCGACAAAATCCGTCCTGAAGAAATCGATAGCATCATTTCTGCGGAAATTCCAGATCCATCCACTGACCAACTGCTGTTTGATATTGTTACAACAAACATGATTCATGGTCCATGTGGTACTCTTAATAGTTCATCGCCTTGCATGGCTGATGGAAAATGTACTAAAAATTTCCCTAAAGATTTTACCAATGATACGGTCACAAATGTCGACGGATACCCAATATATCGTCGAAGAAATCCTGAAAATGGCGGACAATCATTTATTAAAAATATCATCAACACAGACATTGATATTGACAATCGTTGGGTGGTGCCATATTCGCCTCTGCTGAGCAAGACATATAATGCTCATATTAATGTTGAGTTCTGCAGTTCTGTGAAGAGCATCAAATACATTTGCAAGTATGTCCATAAAGGCAGTGATATGGCTGTGTTTAGAGTGGAAAATACTAATGTGAATGCTCCTCCAGTGAATAAAAACGATGAAATAACGCTCTACCAAATTGGTCGGTACATCAGCTCCAATGAAGCTGCTTGGCGTATCTTTGGTTTTCCAATTCATGAACGGGATCCAGCAGTTGTTCAGTTAGCCATCCATCTTGAAAACGGTCAGCGTGTATTTTTCACGAACGAGACAGCGATTGATCGTGCAATAAATCCACCTAAAACTACACTCACTGCATTTTTTGAATTGTGTAATCGTGCGGATGATTTTGGTGCCTTTGCACGAACATTACTCTATTCACAAGTACCACGCTATTTCACATGGACTCAAACAAAAACATGGATGCCCCGCAAGCAAGGCTCACCAGTTGCTGCATGTCTCAATTTATTTAAATCAAACGCCTTGGCGATTATTTACAGTCAATCCAAGACACACGGAGTGCTTTTATCTTCGACTGTTGTTGGTTAATGTTACTGGCCCATTATCATTTCAAGATATACGTAAAGTGAATGGGCAACAATATCCAACGTATAAAGATGCATGCCTTGCACTCGGCTTGCTGGAAGACGACAACCAGTGGGAATGCATGCTTGCTGAAGCTGCATTGAACTGTACAGCAATACAAATTCGTCTACTATTCGCTATAGTGTTGACTACATGTTTCCCAGCCCGAGCACAGATATTATGGGAAAATCACAAAGATTCAATGACTGATGATATATTGCATCAACATCGTATACGGTGCCACGATCTAACCATAACATTCAGCGACGAAATGTACAATGAAGCATTGATTGCTATTGAGGATCTTTGCATTGTCATTGCCAACTTACCACTTAGTAATTTCGGTATGAATTCGCCAAATCGAACTGCATCTGATTTAATGAATACTGAAATGAATCGTGAACTGCAGTACAGTACTGTAGAAATGGCAGCGATTGTTGCCCGCAATGTCCCACTAATGAATGAGGAACAAAGAACCATTTATGATCGCATTATGCTCGCAGTTTCAGCTGGACAAGGTGGGTTCTTCTTTGGATGCACCGGGTGGAACTGGCAAAACATTCGTTATTTCGCTAATTCTTGCTGAAATACGATCAAATAATGGCATCGCATTGGCCGTTGCATCATCGGGCATTGCAGCAACTTTATTGGATGGAGGTAGAACAGCTCATTCAGTATTTAAGCTGCCACTAAATATTCAGAATAACCCTGACGCAGTATGCAACATTAAGAAACAATCGTCCATGGCCACTGTGCTGAAACGGTGTAAACTTATTATTTGGGATGAATGTACTATGGCACACAAACATTCACTTGAGGCGTTGAACAGGACATTGAAAGATATTAAAACAGTGACAAACTATTTGGCGGAACTCTGTTGGTCCTTTCAGGTGATTTCAGACAAACACTTCCAGTCATTCCACGTTCAACATACGCTGATGAGATCAACGCTTGCTTAAAATCATCTCCATTGTGGCGTAATGTTGAAAAATTACAGCTAAAAATAAATATGCGCGTTCAAATGCTTCAAGATCCATCCGCTGAAACATTTTCAAAACAACTTTTAGATATCGGTGATGGAAAAGTTGCTATAGATGAAACTGGATACGTAAAATTACCGACCGATTTCTGCACAATCGCTGATTCGCAAGATACTCTCATTGAACAAATATTTCCCGATGTACACACACAGTACATAAATCATGAGTGGCTTGCAGAAAGAGCGATTTTAGCGGCAAAAAATGTAGACGTTGACAATTTAAATCTGAAGATACAAATGTTGTTGCCAGGGAACTTGGTATCATATAAATCTATTGATACAGTTTGCGACGACAGCGAAGCAGTAAATTTTCCCACAGAGTTTTTGAACTCACTGGATTTGCCAGGCATGCCACCACATAATTTACAATTAAAGGTTGGATCTCCAATTATCTTGCTTCGTAATTTGAACCCGCCCCGGCTGTGCAACGGTACGCGATTAGTCATTCAAAAATTAATGAAAAACGTGATCGAAGCCAGGATTTTAAATGGCAAGTTCAGAGGTGAAAATATACTCATACCACGGATTCCTATTATACCTACAGATGTGCCAATTCAATTCAAACGTCTTCAGTTTCCGATTAGATTGGCATTTGCAATGACTATCAACAAATCCCAAGGTCAAACGATGTCTGTTTGTGGATTAGATTTGAGAACACCCTGTTTTTCACACGGACAATTATACGTGGCATGCTCTCGAGTGGGTAAACCATCCAGTTTGTTTGTGTTAGCTAAGGATGGACTAACAAAAAATATTGTTCACGCTATAGCATTAAGAGATTGATATTGTTTAATAGTGTTACTGTCGTAATTGTTTAATTAATGATATATAATTTTAAGGAATAAATTATAATACCTTAAAATAATGTTTGCCTTTTGTTATTTTATATTCCCTCATCGTTCACAGCGCTCCATGCTTATTTCACGCATATACCACATTCTTACATACATACAATATACACATTCTAACATACATACATACTTACAATAAGTAAGCTATTTTTTGTCTACACTAGAAATTACTAGGAAATTATTTATATGGCAAAACAACGTTTGCCGGGTCAGCTAGTATATATATATAAGTATACAAGGTAATTCAAATGTGCTAAAAAGATTATATTTATTAATGAAATGTGTAAATAGGTTACACATAATAACCAAAAGTGAAAACAAAATTGAAGTCAGATCAAAAAGCAACGAATCGTAAACCATCAGTTTCTTTGTTGCGTCTCTTTCTATTATAAAACAAAGTTTAATATGTATTTCAGATGGCGCTATTACACTGACATTACTGTTTCCTAGTTCTCTCTGTCTCTCTAATTGTGAATATAAACTATTTATATTTTGCTTTTAGTTAAAATGGTTTTAAACATTAAGGTTACTGAACTTTTTCTTTAAGAAGCTTTAAATACTGTACCAAAAAAAAAAGGAAAATAATATTTGAAACACATATGTAATACATAGATGTTTTTTGTTGAATTTAGATAATTCTATATAAATGTCTTCTGTACTTCTTATTTCTTACTATTATATATACAACCTATTAATTGTAAGCTGTATTAAATTAAATACGTAATAAATGTATTTTATATTTGAAATTGATTTCAATTAATGTATAAGAATACTATGTAAAACTTTTAAAAATAAAATAGTTCTTGAAAAATATACCTCCTAATATTTTTACTGAGCAAACTAGTCTTTTGAAAAACCATTCAAATCAGTTTAATGACGAAAAATATTAGTATTATTGTGGAAAAAGCGTGGGTTGTTCTATATACGAAAAATGTGGCACAATCCAGTAGTAATATTGGTGATTCTGATTATAATGATATGTATATAGATTCTTTAAGTGATTGTGATGATGGTGGTCCCAGCACAAGTAGTGGCATCAGATTTTCCACATTGAGTGAAGGAATTATGCCTATAGATTCTGATTCTGATTGATTCAATTTGGTAAATCACGTACCTTGTAATTTAATCACGCACTTTTGAAATATTTTAATTCTATTTGGATAGAAAACAAGTGTCATAAGCTTTGTTAATTATAATTTATGTGTTAACACGATATCATATATAACATATTTCTAATTACTTATGTACGCATTTAAATTATATGTCAATATTTTAATTCTACTTATATAAAAAACTATC
Organism: Eumeta japonica; assembly: GCA_005406025.1. NCBI lineage: Eukaryota > Metazoa > Arthropoda > Insecta > Lepidoptera > Psychidae > Eumeta > Eumeta japonica. Next base: position 8,422 of record BGZK01001712.1, read on the forward strand.
ACTATTAGTTTTATTTAGGTATTGTCATTTAGTTGTAAAAGTATAGTGTATTTCAAAAAAACTGATATTCATATTTTAATTATGTGTAAATATTTTAATTCTATTTGGATAGAAAACAAGTATCATTAGCTTTATTAATTATTACCTGTTTGTTTGTAAACATATATTTCGGATGACTAACGTACAAAGTTAGAAATGAGTTGAAAACTTTTTGTTTAAACTATGTACTTCACGTTCGATTGTACATACACAAACGGCTGCGTGAGTCAACCTCACATATACAAAGTTATCTGGCGCAGAGTGTACAAGGCACAAAATAAGTAAGCCCACAAGGTCCACTCCATAAAAAGTGCGCCAAACGATGACGCACGTGCGTCGCCGGCCGAATACAAAATTCCCAAATCATACTAAACGTGTCAGTTGCGATTGGCGAGCGCGGGAGATAATAGTGATACTATGTTTTTCCTTTAACAAATAACAAAATGACTGCAATTAGGCAAAGCTATTGTAATTACTGCGTATCGGGATGCCTATTAATAATGATTTGGGGTTGTTTAAAAAAATGACGTGTACAAAAGTAGATACTATACATTAGAATAATTAAAAGTAGTGTCTTGAATGTTCTCAATAATATTCATTACCTTTCGCTGCGAAAAGCGAAGCGTGGTGTACTTAATAAACGTGCTCGACTGTGTATTCGGAAAAACGGGTGTCACTTCGAACATTTATTGTAATATTATTATGAAATCGTCTTTTGTGATTGGACTGCGAGAAATATTCTTCAAAATTTTCTAATTTAATCTGAAATAAAATTCAACGAATGAACACACTGTCGATTTTTATTTTCTTAAATTTGCTAAATCTTTGTGCTCACTTATTTGGATAACATAAGAATAGTTTTTTCAACATGTAACCATTGCAACTTCCCGTGTTCAGTTTTTTTTTTTTGATTCTATAGAATGATTTGATCCCGATAAAAAAAGTGTCGATTGGTGTAAAAAAATATTTTCATGAATTTAACGACGTATCTGCTAAAGATCGCACTTGACCAAAAAAAAAAAAATTTTGCAAATTTCATTTTATCAAAAAAGAGCTAAAGTTTCTAAATACAGTTTTCTCCTATCTCTTATGGTTTAATATATGCCCATACTGTCTCCTTAAAAAAAAACACTGTATTACGAGTATCTGTATTTATATAATGAATAAAGATACTTTCTTTGGATATAAGAGATACTCGATCTGAAAAATAGTGGACCGAATTCAATATTTTTTATGAAACATCTCTCATTAATGTGAAATATTCTGAAAGCAGTATTTTTTTATATAAAATACTCTTTCCGAGGTCGAAAGTGCTTATTTTATGAATTTTTTCCAACTTCGCCCGCGTATTAGTGCGTTCCAAACTTTGTATGATTTGTTGAATTAATAAAGAGCTAATTCTGCAGTTTTTTAAACTATGTGAATTGCCAAATTTTAAAAAGGTTTCTTAAAATAATATAAAATCTCTTCTTTTCTATGCCTTGCACCTGTTTTCCAGTTGTAAACTGTAAGAAATTTTATTTAAAAATGATAATTTATAGTAGGTTCTCTAAAATACAATATATTATAGCAATAACAATATAACATAAATACAATAATCGCTGTCATCGTCGAAAGTTCTTTCCTATCACGAATATATAGCGGAAAGTAATTAAAGATCCTACTTTATCCATATTGATTTATTTATCTGACAAAAATATTTTTATCTTTTTGGAGATATCTTAGAACGACTATTTTTTTTTAATAAAGTTATTTATCTTCTAATAACATAAAATAATGTTTTAATAGAAAAAAAAAACATGTTAAAATGTAATTCTAGAAAAGTCATAACCATCAGTCCTGAGCGTTCGGCTGAGAGTAGGTAATTAAAATCGAGTACATGCGGGAGTGGATCTTCTGGGTCCACTCACAAAATTTCAATTTCAACCTTGATTTAATATAAATAAAATCAAGGTTTAAATTTTTACACAAGAAAAAAATAAAACCGTAGATACCAACAAAACTTATATTTTGGCTGACAAATGAAAAATAATGACATGTATAATTTTTGGAAAAGTAACTTTAAGAGGGTGCAATAACGCATGTAATGTTGTATGGAAAATCGGAACCGCTATGCGTACTCTGTACGCTTTTCTTTTGCGTGCTAAAAGTATATATTCAGGTTTTATGAAACATATATGTTGTATGTGTGAACAAGAAGCTTTCGAAACAAAAAAATGGCTATCTTCATATTTATGTCTTGAAAGACCCTAAAGATTATTTCACTCATAGAAACTATACTATCCCTGAGTAGTAGCATAGCTTAAATTTTATTTTAATAGTACTAGCATTTGCTACATCTTCTAAAATCGGAACCGTGACCGATAGCAAAATCAAAATTACGTATAGGACGATAAATAGAATTGAATGTTGAGACCGGGTTCGAAATCGAGAATTTAACGTCAAATGTAAAAATCGAGTGGGTAAATCAGAATTAGAATCAAGAGCGTGTCCGGAATCGGACTGAGAAGCAATACTGAGATTAAAATTTAAAGTAGTACTGGGATTGAGAATGGTATCTAAATCTCCTTAGTCTAAATCAAAAGCTGGACTGCGGTCAAAATCGAGAATGAAAAAAAATCATATCCAGAACAGGATTAGAATTAGAATCAAAAACAGAATAGTGATCGGAATCTTGATTTCGTGATGGGGCGATATAAAAGATGAAGAAATTTATATAGACATAGAATGGAACTGCGGGAAAATATTAGTGAATCAACAAAGTTATTGTTGTCCTTCGGTACCAAAATTATTTACTCAAAAAAAAAGTACAATTTGGACTGTCCGAAATTGCACGCTTCACAATGTTTCCCTTTAATTTTGATAAGAAACAAAAAAAAATATCGATCTTAAAGCACTTTCAAAAACTGTTTCAATTTACGAATCGTGCAAAAAATTTGAAAAGTGCTATCTAGAATATATTTTTGCAACACTTGCACCGCAATCTCTTCGAAAGAGATGTTAAAAAAGAAATACTATTAGTTGCCACTATTTGTGAGGTACCTTTTGGTCAATAAAATGATATTTTTATTAATTATAATTTAACGACACTGAATTAGACAGCCATTTTCAATAGTAAACTACTTACTAACGCTAAATAAAAAAAAGAATTATTAGATTTTTTTGCAAGTGATTGTGTTTTTCACTTTTGCTGAGTTCATTGATGGTAATGTTTTTTTAAACTATTTTGATGTTTCCTTTTGTTTCTGTTAGATTAAATTATTTTTTGAATCTAACAGAATTATTCATCATTAAATTATCTGTATATATAGTACGCAAATTTTCCCATTTTTATATATTAACGAGAAAACAGCGATATAAATAGTTGCTGGCAAAGAAAAAAAAAATTTTTTTTGATCGTAAAGCACTCTTATATGCTTGGTGTTACGAGTTGTACAAACAGTGAAAAACGGTTGCAAACCATCTTTAAAACGTACCTTTTAATATATTTTGTGTATGAAATACCTACTTTAAAATCAAATACTTAGCATAAAGTACGAGGGTCTCGCAAAGATTTACGCCGTCCTGGGCTTCGTGATTGTCAAGGCCGTTACTGCCTATTCCTATATCTTGTCTTTCAAATATTCTCTACATATAATACGCAAGCGTCACATCTCTACTGCACTGATGTTACATTCATGTTTTTTCCTTTACCCAGCTTTCGCTATCATACATAAGCAGGGATCGAAACTCCATTATGAATAGGCATACGCGCCTGTTGTGATACACTTTTACTATTTATAATTGCAAGCAAGGCCGCATTCTCTTTGTTTTCCCCATTAACTCTGCTTTTAATATCTCTATCACATTTGCCTTCATTTATAAATAAACTACTTAATTAATAAACTCTCACTTGTTTTACTTTCATCTCATATAGACATATCGAATTCAGTCATGCTTTCGATTATTTCAAATGCCATAATCTTAGTCTTGCTGACATTTACTTTCCATGCCGCTTTTTTTTTTTTAACGGAATCACTAATTTTAACTATCATCGATTGCAACTCGAACGCCGCCGATGAAATAATAACTTGATTGTTGATGTACAAGAGGCATTTGACAGATAGCACACATATTATTTATTCACATCCAAACTTTTTCAAATTTAAACAGCTATCCATGAATAGGTTAAATAACTATCGTGAAGCTACATATCTCTGTTTAACACCTCTATGCATGTTAATTTCACTGCATAATGATACATTTGAAAAGAGATTGGCAACCCTGGCGTCATGTTGGTCTCTATTACTGCGTAAAGAGTCAGTTTTACTTCTAAAATGCGTCAATGGATGTTTCATATACAAAACTTGGTTCTTAAACCCTTTCCCTCGTGTAATCCCGCTTATATAACCAGATCTTAATTTCAGTTTCATTTAGAACCCTTTAAATAACAATTTTCACATACAATTTGTCAACATAAGGGCGGTTATGATTGCAGTGTCGTGAGCCTTTCACTTATAGAGGGGACAATGATGTGGCTTGTATCAGTCACTATGTACCCTACTATGTACACCACTATGTACACTATAGCTTTTATAGTGTTTAATGACGAGCTAGGACGGCAGGATTCCCACTATGCCTTCGTCGCCCCTCAGCATTTATCATGTACTGTGACTTTACCACATTTCCCACCTTTTACGAATGTTATAGATTTAATTTTAGATTTACTTGCAATATATTGTGTTCAATTTATAATGTCAATAATTCATAAAAAATAGAAATCGAAATGAAAAACTAAATGTGAAAAATATAGTATATTACGGCTATTACTTAGAATATAGAATAAGCAGAAACCAAAACCAGCCAAAGAGCAAAATACAGCATAACGTACGGATCTCTGTCGCTGTGAAGTTAATAACGAAGGCGTCGCAATTCCGTAAAATATTAATGCGGGGAAGAGGTAAATAAAATTGGGGAGCATTAAACCCGAGTATTGTATCATTCGCCGAAAATTCCGAACAGTAGAATTTCATGCATTGTACTGTATCTAAAACTGAAACGGCTATATAAATTACTCGTGAATGAAGTAATTTTACGTGTGAAAAGTAGTTAGTTGCCGCAATCGAGCGCTTTGTGTAAGCTTGTTATGCATTATATTTAATTACTGAATAATTTGTAATTGACATTATTGTCAAAGAACGTAAAGTTCTTTGTGTGAGTGTTATCAGTCTAATTAAATATTTTTTTCGTATAGTGCGTGCTAACTCTTCTGGCAAAACATATTGTTCAAATAAAAATATCTCAAAAAGTAAATATATTTACTGTTAATTTTAAAACACACATTGAAAAAAATATTTAAGAATAGATCAAAGTTATTTTTAATTTGTACATCATACTATAAATTTATTCTAAATGTGACTCCTTCTGATCCGAAATTTTTCGATATTTGAATAAAAACTAGAAAACAAAAAAAATTGTGCTCATCACTAATGCATTGAACATTATGGTCAGTGTAGAATGTAACTACCATATAGTATACTATGATGTAACTCCAGTGTGTTTATGATAAACCATTTTAGACATACGTTATTGTTCTGTGGGTTGTGACACGATTGATAATGAACACAGAAGGTGATACAACACTAGTAAGCTGAGGACTCGACAAGGTCTGATTTGGTATTTGAGTGTTTGATCTCTTTAATTATAACGAGGAGAAGATTTTTTGTAGTCCTTTTTTTAGAGTTGTAAAGTTTATTTCTAATATGGCAGAAACAATGAAACAAACTGTTTCCAGTATTTTGAAGAGTATAGAAAGGTAATTTCTTGTTATAGGTTATGTTTCTTCACGTCTTGCTAAATTGAAAAGTTTAATATTATTTTACGGACTTTAGCATTTTTATTTCATCTTGTTGACACGTACATTGAAAAAATTAATCCACGCATTAACGCTTTCTTGAAGATAAGCGACTGCCACAACATATTTTCATATTTCACAGATATAGTTTTTAAGGATTTATATACATATATATTTTTATGTTGGAATGTACATTCTACATTTTTACAATAAAGTTATTAAAGATATAATAGAATTAGATAATAAATATCTTTGAAATATATGTTAAAGGTCTGCTCATAGAAAGGTCTATTAATATTTTAATGAAAGCTTAAATGATAGTAATTATGGAACTCCCTCTAATAGAGTAAAGGATAGTTTAAAAAAAAGCGTTGAAAGAGTTTCTTGCAGTTTCTCCTTATATTTACAAACCAGTAATAACAAAATTTTAAATTATTAAGTTCTTTGTCACCAATTTATAATTTTTAATATTTTCTAAATATAAATTTCCACCTAATGTTAATGTACTGTTTCATAATATTCATTGTTACAGATATAATCCTGCTAACTTACAAACTTTAGAAAGATATGTAGAAATGCAGTCTAGAGAGAATACATACGACTTAGAAGCAAATCTGGCAGTTTTGAAATTATATCAGTTTAATCCAGAAAAGTTTAATGCTGACATAACATGTCAAATATTGCTCAAAGCATTAACAAACTTTCCACATACAGATTTTACATTGTGCAAATGTCTTCTGCTGGAGTCTGTGGTAAGACTATTGAACTGTCACTGTATTGCCTATATTAATTAACTGTCTTAAAACAGCTTTTGTGAGATATCAGTAGGGCCCACATGACAACTTTCTCAAAATACATACTAATTAATATATAATTTTAAGCTTTGCTTTTTCAATATCAATCAGTATGATTACACAAGTCGGCAATTAAAGAATAAAAGACTTGCCATAATGGACTGAGCAGTAAACTATTAGAACATTTAAAAAAACTGTTTTTTAAAAAAATGTATTGATGATGCGAGTATCATCAATACATTTTTAAAACATATTTTGTTGTTATTTACTATTTTTTTATTTAAATATTGAACCCATACAAAATACTAACATAAGAATGGAATACAGCAAAATTAATTTGAATCTATAGAAAAAAAGCTTCCTATGTGAAAAATGGAAAAAGGCATATTTTTTCTATTATCTAAACAAGAAATCTTATTAATGTATTATTAAAATTCATTTAGTAGATTTTATCTTTGACTTTTATCGAATATTATCATATGTAAAAAACAGACAACATCCCTTTTTTTGAATTCTTTTCTCAACTCAACCTTCGAATGAATTTTCGTTATCTCAAATATGTTTTGGCAACCAAAAAGAATTTGCAACTGTGTTAAAAAAATTATTCATGTCATAATGATCTCAAAAATGAACTCCATCTACTACATCTTCTATTTTAGAGTAATTAAAAACAAAACACATTGAACACACATACTTGAATGCATTGTGCGTTGCTGATATAATTTGAATAACTTGAGTAACATTGCTCATATCAGTGACTTAAGATACAACCACATTTATTAATCTATGGTATGCTCAAGTAATATATATATATATGATATGTTATTTAAAATGCTTCTCAAAAAATGTTCGGAATGTGTTTATTAATTAACATTAGGTCTTAAAATTAATCTCAAGATCGATTTTAAGTTTTAGTGTGATGTATTAATACTCGTGTATATCAATATATTAAAATGTAAATTAATTTAAACAAGCCAACAAACATGTGAAGACATTTAACTAATTATTATTTTTTTTATTCTTGTATTCTAAGATTGGGTATATTCTTTTTTTATAGCATTTGTGAGAGGTAAATGAGCTTACAATCACCAAATAGTAAGTGGTAATCACTGCCAATGGACACTCGCAACGCCACAAGAATTACCAATGTGTTATTGGCTTTTTAGGTAGGAAAAGGATATCTGATGGAGAGGAAGAGAGGAAAGTCAAGTAATAGAGGGGGAGTGGGATAGTGGAGCAGGGAATGGTGAAATGGAGGGGATAGGGTCACTAGAACTTTCATTCATTCACTCTATGAAACCCAACAGCAGAAGCTGCTGCTTCACATCTGTATTCTATGGAGAGTGTGGTATGTCACCAATCGAGTGGGTCCATTTTCTAGTTGCAGCAAAATTGGGTGCAGTATGGTTCTACCACAATATAGAGAATACATAGATATATGAATTGTGTAATTGTTAATTACATGGCCAGGAATGTGTTTTTAATACTTTGTGACAAATAAAATAATACAGAAGTATGAATATCATAGGATTATACTAAACTCCAAGCAGATTTTACAACTCGGAACATTTATTTGATTAATATTAATCTGTTGACATCTTATAGCCACAAAAAACAAGTATTTTCAACAATTTTTTTATATTTGAATAAAATTTGTTATTACATGCTCTTGAAGATTTAAATTATATATCATATTTTGAATAATTCTTTTTCATTCACTTTTATAATGGATACTGTGACAATAATTATTATAATACTATGGTAAATGCGAATTTGGTTGGTCTGCTTTATTCTTAATAAAAAAAATGTATATATTGTATAAGCTACACTTATACAAAATGTATCTGAAAGTTTGATCAATTTTGCCCAATAAAAAAATATTAAAATATCATTAATAATAGGACTATTTTAAGAAACAATATTTTTTTTTAACTTTCACTGTTATTTGTTTAATAAAAAGTAAAGAAGTTGTACAACTACAAATAATACATTAAAAATGATTGGTTTGTAACAATTTTCCAGAATATATTTCATGTTTGTACAGTATGGTGTAAGACTTGACAGTTTGATGTGTGCTGAATTCATTGTCATAGAATTACTAGTGTTGTTATAATAAGATTGAAAAAATGAATGTAAAGTATATAGTATTTTCACATTGTAAATTTTGATATTGAATACTATAAGGGCAGTATCTATAATCTATATCTTATATCCAAACATTTAATTTGCACATATTCTATATTGCACCTTTCCTAGGGTTTTTGAAAGCAAAGCTAGAAGTGTGACTTTTGCCACAACCTATTTATATTCCTAGAAGTTACAGAAATGTACATTAATTTAATATTTATTTGTTTGATAAAGTATGTTAACAACCTATAGCAAATTAATATTAATTTGTTCAATTTTGTTAATTTAATATGCATTCATTTTGTCTTGCAATGTATTTTTTTTTTGTGATTTGGTATATTTATAAATAATGTTGATTCTTTAACATATCATATCATTAGAAAGCTTTTTGTTATTGAGGCTATTATTGTATAATTAACTACTGTTAATAAACAAAAATATGTCATTTACAATAGTAAATGACATATTTTTTGTCTGTCTTTTGTCTGATAACCTTATATTTTATTTTGTTTCATATTTGCTTTCTTTATTAAAATCATATTTAATAGTCATCATTTAAATTGTTATTTTTAGTACAAATAGAAAATTGTTAATTTGTTTCAGGTTGATAATGAAACAATTTCACAAATAAAATATTTGGCTGATATTCTTGAGCAGTGTGATTTTGCTCAATTTTGGAATAGAGTGCATCAAATGCCAGAGCTTTGTAATCGTATAACTGGTTTTCATGACTCTATCCGTAAGTTTGTCTGCCACGTAGTGGGTATTACCTTCCAAAACATAGATAAAAATAATCTTGCAAACTTACTTGGTGGAATTGATGGTGAGTATTTGATGATATCATAGTAATTAGAAATAAACTTAATATCTTTAGTTTATACATATTTACTTAGAATATATATAGATATAGCATAGTATAGATTTCATTACATACCTAGTAAGGAATTCTATATATATAGTGTAACAAGAGGGGTAGATGACCATCAAAGCAAAATGGTGGGGGGTGTCAATACTTAGCCATTTAACCCCCATGTGTATTAAGCAATTAAAGTGAGTATAATGTTATAGATAAAATATAAAAAGGGTCATTTAAAAAAAAATAAGCAAATAAATAATGAACAAAATAAAAAGCATTAAAGAAAATATTGCTAAAAGGAAAAAGATGAAAATGAAAATAAATAAAATAGAAAATAGAAAAGTGACCCTATCCTACCATCCCTAGTATGAGTGAGATGACAAAAAGCTGACATCTGAATCTGACAAATAGAATACAAGGACTGTGGTCAACATGCCACAGGGGCAGATTTAAAAAAAAATTTAGTACTGAGCCTTATGTAACATATGTTAACATGAGCTACAACTCTGAAAGTATCTAAATAAAAAAACATTCTTAAATTTGTTTGTAAGTCATACTATTTCTTTAATATTCAAGGGCTAAAAAAATCACATATTTTCTACAACTCATTTAAAAAAAAAATTTGGCCTAGTGCTAAGTAGGCCTTAAGAATTTAAGCACATAAATATTTAAAGTATTTTAAAATAAATGTTTTTTCTTTAAACTTAGCCTTTAGGTTAGAAATAAAAAAATTGCTAGTGCTAGTGAAACAAATTATACCATCTGATGGTATTAAGACAATATACAATTACTAAACAATATTAAGAAAGGCTGAATAATAATGAACTGTCATTAATAATACAAAGTTCCCCTAATTTAGATAGCAACAGTGACTTGCTTTGAAATAAATAAAAATGTGCATGTGGTTACTAAAAGCGTACCAGACTTATGTATCTGTTTAGAATAGTGCAAGATTACTTATTTGCTGACTGTCCATGAAAAGTCACCTTTTGTTGAGAAATGATAAATAGGTATGAAGCAGACTCAATTTTTATTGATATCATTTTGTGTTAAGAAATTTTTAAGTTGCGCACTTGACATTATGAAAACTGACATGTAATTCGTGAGTGTAAATTTAAAACGGATAGATGAGTGGACTGTATGAGTTGCCAGCTGGACTAAACAAGGAGGCATTGGGACTTTTTGGAAGCGATTTGCATTTTCTACATGATTGAATGTCATTGTTTTGTAAGGATTGTGTGTAGATATTTAAATAAAATATTTCCACGCAATTGGATTTGCTATGAAGCACCCTAGCCCAGCTCTTAAGATCTTATTTGAAAACCTGTTATTAAGTTTTTAGGGTTATTACAAAGATTTAGTTTATAAAAATTAGTATGAATTTACTGACCAATTATGGTAAAAACTGCCTTTAAGCCTGATTGACAATTAAGGCAAACGAAGAAATATTGCAATTCCAAAAAAAGATTTTGAAAAATTTCTAGGCTGTCTATAGCAAATAATGATGATGGACATCATCATTTGAATATTTGTAATATAAAAATAATAATGTTATTTGTAACTTTTATCTGGTGTGCCCTAGCTTTTCACTTAATTACTTATTAATATAGTATTGAGTTAAAGAATATTTTATTCATTATTTTAGATATTAAAGAGAAAAAAAAGATTGATTTTTAGCATTTAGATCATGTGTATCAATTCTCAAAGAGAGGGGCAATGGCGGTTAATAGTTAATTGGATAGATATTGACACCCTTCACCATTCTGCTTCAGCTGATCAGAGAAATAGTGTCTTGTTGCACTGTTTATGCATATAAAAAAACTATTTTTCCTTTTAAATAATTCAATCAATTTATTTTTATTAATGAAAATATGATCAAGGAGGAAAATACTTGAATTGCAATAATCACAATCTAAATTGAAAAATCTATAGGCTATTGATGAAATCAGTCAATTGAGATAAAAAAAAGGATGAAACTTCAAATAATTTTAGTTATACAATATTTTTGTTCTAGGTTTTGTTCATTTATTTTTTTTATATATAAGATGTTATAACATTGTACTGATATTAGTGTAAGAGAAATTAAATTAGGTCAATATATTAATATGGAGAGATTTTAGGAATGGAATTGAAAATATTTTAGAGTAAACTAAATTTTATTACCTATAGAAAATCAAAATAAATTATAGTAACTTTTTTTTGAACATGTATGGTTGGGGAAAATGTTTTTTCATATTTTATATACAAATTGAAGATCATTTTTATGATATTTTATTTACATTTAATTATAATATGTATATACTGTTTTGTTCAGCAACTTGTTGCCATTTTGTAGGTAGTGGCATATGCCCATTATTGTAGAAATTTTGGGACTACTGATCAAAAAACAGCAACAAGTTTTGACAGTTCTCTCTTGTTGTTAACCTAACAATAAAGAATTCTGAAGAGATTGAAACAGGTGAAAATCTGAGGTTGCAAGGTCAGAGCTATATGGCTGATGCATTAACACTTCTCAACCAAACTCTCAATATTTGCTGAGTGGCTAAAGATGTGTGTGGTTTGATGTTATTATCCTGGTGAAAAAGCACTCCTTTTCTGTTGATCAATTCTAGTCGTTTTTTCTCTATTTTTTGTTTGAGTCTCACCAGCTCTTGGCAGTAGAGATCCGAATTGATGTTTCTTCCAGGCGGTAAAAGCTCATAATGAATAATGCCCTTCCAACCCCCCATACATAATAGCATCAACTTATTGTGAGTTAATTCGGGTTTCGTTATAGTCTGTGGAGCTGGTTTGGCTTTTGACCACCTTCTTTTTCACACATATTTGTCATAGGTAATCTATTTTTTATTACCAGTAATCAATATTTTCAAAAATGGTTCAGTTTCATTATGTTTCAATAGTGAATCGTAAATGAGTACACAATTCCTTAGATTTCTTTCAGTGAGCTTGTGTGGGACCTAAGTAACGAGCTTTTTTATATATCCAGCTTTTTTCAAGTGGGTCAGAATTGTTTTGTGGTCAAATCCCAGGTTTTCAGTTATGTCACAAGAACTAATATACCGATCTAGCTCTACTTTTTTTAAAAAGGCATCGCCTTTTCCATAACAGGTTGATCAGAGGGAAGTTCATCTTTGATATCAAAATTACTGGATTGAAAACGTTTGAATCAGTTTTGTGCTTCCATTATCGACACTGCATTAGGTCCATAAATGTCACAATTTTTTTTTTTGCTGCTTGTGTCGCATTTTTTTCTTTTTCATTAGTAAAAGTTCAATATGTGTCGAATTTCTATGTTAGATTCAGTCATTTGTTGACAGAAAAATAATATGAAAATGGCAGGACATTTTTTATTTTATTTTTGAAACATGTCATCTATTTAATGGTATCAAGACTAACCAGATACAAACAGTATGACCAAAGAGATTTTATAGCAATTTTTTACTTAAAAAATATGAAAAACTTTTTGGCCGACCTAATATGTAGTTATAAAACTTTCTTGTTCATTTTTTTACAAATTGGATGTATAGTTTAGGCCTTATGTTAAAAATTATTTCAGATACTAACAATTTTGATAGTGTGAGAATTAAATAATTGAATGTTACATTTAATGATGTTTATTAGTTTTGACAGATGACAGATTGTTTTTGTAAGACTGAAATGCATTACATATAAAATCCAATGCGTAGCCATTGGTGAAATAAGAGTCAAATTTAAAAGAAAGATATATTAATCTGTGATACTTTAGAAGATACAAACTTTTTTTTTTAAATAAAAGAATTTTGTTAATTGTTAATATTTTGCAGAGGATTATAATTGAAATTATTTACCACTGTAAAGAAAGAAAAAAATTGGCTTCATTTACAAATGCATATTTTCTTGAAAGAAATATTGTATTTGATAATTTTATTTTCAGATGTTGCTTTGAAGCATTGGGTCAAAAAATATGGTTGGAAGGATGAAGGAGATCTCATCTTTATTGCCAATCAAGATGAGAATATCAAGACCAAGAACATTACAGAAAAAATTGAATTTGATCACTTGGCACCTTTGATGACTTTACTGTAGATTTTTTTTTATTAAACCTACATACTTTATTGACTGTTTATTTAAAGTAAATGTACAATAATTATTAAAAAATTGTGACGAAGGGTCTTATTGATGTGCTTGTATGAAATAATTGATGAACAAAATGAAGATCTGTGGCCACAACTTCCTGTTGGGTAATTGATGGAGATTTGTGAATCTATGAAAAATTTTATCTCTTCATCAGAAATAGATTGTATCAGTTTACATAAGTAATGAAAAATATTATATTTGGGTATATCAGGCATAATTAATAACATAATTACTATTCAACTGCTTCATGTTTGCCTATGAGTCATATGATTCAGCACATGATTATTAACATAGCCTAAAATAAATTTAACAAAGTAATTACTTCCATGTTTTGTTAATAGTTTATTTGAAACTATTAAATAGGTGAAAGATGTTATGAATATGCGAGATGATAGATGAGCTCTTGTAGGAAATTATGACATCATTAGTATCTCTGTCAATGGTTTTGGCAGTAGTATGGTTATGGTATCTCTGTCAATGGTTATGACTATACAACTCAGTTTATGCTAGTTAATGCTATATTTATGCAGTTTATGTCCCTGTTTTTCCACTCTTGTGTCTCTTTTTATTTCATTTTTTTATAGTATTATTGAGGGGCAGACGAGTATGCGATATAGAATATCTAATGGAGGAAGGAGTAAGCTGATGGAAGGAGGTTGTGGGGTAATGCAGGGGGAGTGAGCTTCTAGGAATGGAACCCTCATTCACTGGAGGAAATGTAACAGTGGAAACTGTTACTCTTCACGCCTGTATTCTGTGAGAGTATCGTACGAGAGTATTGCATCGGTCGAGCCTAAGTCGACTACATCATGGCTCTATGTGCCTGAATCGCTTTTTACACCAACTTCAATAATTATTTCTTTGTCATTTAATTTCTTCAATCTATCATTGTCTCAAGTATTTACTTTACTGACAAATGAAACGGCGGCACGCGAATTTGACAGGCAAACAGAAAGTAGTCTTCTGGTATTAAAAACTAAATGTCCACTTTATAAAAAACTGGCCAAATAGGTGTCTATTAGGGTTTCAAAGCTATTAATACTTGTGTAAAAAGTTTTAAAAACTTGGCAAAATGTAATAATCTTAGTATTTCAGTGGTCAGAGTTTCTAATTAACAGACATTTACTGTCTGTTAATTAGAAACTCTGACCACTGATCTTATATGAAGCAAACCATTGATCTTATATGAAGTGGAATAAAAAGGAAAGGAATGAAATGAAATTATACACACACCTTCAGTCACATTACCACCTGCTTCGGAAAATATAACGCTCACTTTCTTTCGTTTTTTATCGCTTTAAGGAAAATTTTGTATACAGCTCCACCAGCGAGTCATGGTATGAAGCTTTGTCCCTGACTCCTGGTTTTTTAAATTTTGGATTACTACCCTAGGTTCCAAACAAGCATCTAACTCCTGCAGCTAAGAACTACATGTTTATGTAGTTCTGAGATATGGAAGGATGAATCGTAGAATAAAATGTCCAATGGAAACTTTAACCTAAAAACCTCAATGTTTAGACATAAAAGTGAAGTTGTCGATAGGTATAATAGACAGATAAATTGCAACATTCTAATTTTGTTCAGAATTATGTAATGTAAATTCATAGCTTAAAGATTTTGTAAGTAATAACATTTCTAAGTCAGATGCTGTTGCGCTGAATTCCTTAGTTTAGAGAATAATTAGACTTATTAGAATTATAATTAATATAATAATAATTGTTTAAATTGTATGACTTTACATTGACAAGCAAGTTGCAGTTATTGTATTAATACTAGGCAATGCTTAAGCTAACCACACCCATTTGTGTGGTTTCGGGTAATATTTTCTTTACGAAAATAACTCATAACATTTTTAAACCCATAGGAAATATTGTTTTCATGGACTTTGATATAAATAATCTAACAAAATGGGGTTCCTTTTTAATGAATTTGAATTTGTTTCAAACCTTTTGTAAGATTCTAATTTACCAGATTACCAGATTTTTGAGGTCTTCTAAGAAAGGCTAATTTTTAAGTCATGTGCACAAATCTGAAGATATATTTTTCATAAATTCTCATTACCTACTTATTTCGGCACAAAAAATAATGTTTAACTGCGCGCGCAAGAGCAAAGCAAAGTGTTAATCAACGGTTTAGTACTAATGATAGTTTGCTATCTTGTTCGTGAGTATTAATTGGATTTAATAATACACTGACAATAACTTTAGATAATAATGAGGACGAGCTTTATTTTTGTCATTGTAAGTCCAGCCAAACCATACATACATTTAGTTGATTATATAAATAAATAGCATACAGTAATATTATTCTTAGTATTTTTAATAAAATAAATTTTTGAAGGACAATAAATAAGCGTCAGTTGAACTAAATTTTATTTACAAAATAACATTAAAAACTAAATGTGATTTTGCTATCATACGGTACTCTTACGAATAGGATTAAGCATAACAACAATGACTGGTTTTCGAAAAATGTAACAACAGAAGTAACTTCAAAATGAAGGCTCGGTAAAATGGAAAAGGGCTTAATGTTTCTTTCCGTGGCTGTAACCGTGTTC
Source organism: Eumeta japonica (assembly GCA_005406025.1). NCBI lineage: Eukaryota > Metazoa > Arthropoda > Insecta > Lepidoptera > Psychidae > Eumeta > Eumeta japonica. The sequence goes on from BGZK01001712.1 coordinate 24,744, forward strand.
TTTGACACTTGCGTGGCCGCCTTTTTTGCCATGATCGTGGTGATGAGCATGATGTTCCTCGTGGCCGTGATGACCTTTGTGCCCTTTGTGGTCCTCGTCGTAATGACCCTTGTCGTGATGCCCTTTCTTTCCGTGATGCTTCTCGTGGTGTCCTTTCTCGTGATGACCGCCCTTTTTGTGATGTCCGCCTTTCTTGTCGTGATGGCCGTGGAAGTCTCCGTGCTTGTGATGGTGACCACCCTTGTGGAAATCGTCGTAGAATTTGTGTTCTTTGTGGTATTCGTCTTTGTGCGATTTATGGTGGTATCCCGTCGTTTTCGAACCTTTTTTGTGGCCCTTCTTATGGCCAAATTTACCACCTTTGTGGCCGTGTGCGGCTTCGTGGTGCTCTCCATGATGATCGTGTTCATCGTGATGTTTTTTCTTGTGACCACCATGCTCATCGTGGTGACCTTCGTGGTGGTGCTTCTCGTGGTGGCCGTGTTCACCCTTGTCGTGGTGGTGGTGCGACTTGTATCCTTTGTCCCCTTTCTCATCATGGTTCTGATGGTGTTCAGCATGGTGTTCGTGGCCACCGCCGGATTCGTGGTGACTATCCTTAGCTTTTTTGTGCTCAGTGCCTGCGGGGGTAAGATCAGCGGCAGCGACAGACGCAGGCGCCGCCGCGGCCGGCTGGGCGTCGCCGTTGTCGCCCTTGGCAGTATCGATGTTACGCGCGGCCGTCCATCCGACTGCGCACGCCACTAACGTCCATAGAAGAAGGAGCCGCATTGCTCTGAAAAAGAAATTTTAGAGTGTATTTTTCTTGTACATGTTTCTGCTGCAATTATAAAATACTTCAAGAATTACGTGCTGAAATGAATGAACATACCGCGAGATACAGAGGCCGAGTCGCGCGAAGAGGTGACCGGCCGTAAAAGTGACGCCGTAATATCTGGTGGGCCGCATTTATAGATAAATTCGCTTTCATCTGGTTACGGTTACAGTGATCTTAGGCAATCCGCGTCGCTACTGTTTTCTGGGCGACTGACTCCAGTGGTGGCGACATCGCTGAATGTTGTCCGCGTCGAAATTAGTTCCGACTGAGTCCGATAACGCAGTTTTATTTTTGTTTTTCTTGATGTTAGAGGTCATTCGCTGCAATTGTTATATTAATTAATATGTTTAATATAATTCTTTCTGATAACTTAAAGTAAATTATAATAAATGAATAAATGGCTTAGTAAATGCGTAATATTTCATATTACGTAATAGGGCATATTTGTGTCATGTGACAGTTTGAAATCGGAGTTAACTTTTTATTGGATGAAATGCTTGCCTGATTTTATAAAATTTTGTACATACCTTTGATGAGTCCATAGTTTCTCTTGTCGGCAATTTAGATTGCACTTTAATGTTTCTGTCCTATGCGTAATTAAATAGATAAATACAGGACTTCAAGCCATAAGGCCAGATGCTGCTGGATGGTTAATCAATGAATATAAAGAAAAAAAAAAAGCTACATTACCTGTACAGAGCATAACAGCGAAGTATAAAAAATTTGAAAATCGTCATGCTTGAGGTCGATAACAAAAGTTAACGTATAGGTACACCTATATAGTATTATTACGAATTAGATTTTTTTTATACTTTGTAGCCAGTCAATAAAATTTAACCGTGTACGTGATCGGATTTAACCGTAAAATTAAAATTATTATTAACTCGCTACCAGAAAACGGGTATATAATATCCCGTAAATTGTGAATATCATTTTATGAGCAGATACAGATTATATTTTCAGAGTTACCATTTTTTACTTCGACTTTATAATAACACCAATGAAGACGGTTATCGCAATACCGTTCGTTATCCGTCTATAAAGTGTGTTCGTGATAAGAAAATGCAAATGTTTATTACATTTTCATGTTGCTAAAGCAATGATTACGAATTATTGAAAAATTTAATTTATGATAAATTTGAAATTAGTTTTGTTAAAAATACGTAAATATCAAATATACGTATGTGTAATTTTGGGTGAAATACTACTTAGGATTTGAAATATCACTCTAAACTTTATCTGTCGTCATTGACAGTTGTATAAATGTATATACATTCAAAGATGTATTTTATAAATTCTCATTATATCTAGCTAATTGTTAAAGAAAGAAAAATAGTCTGTATAGAGTTAATATAAGTGACGCAATCGGTGCATTCGACCATGTCGGAGATAATTTCTGGAACAGTGATCTAGTGACACCGATACCAAACCGCCAAAGTCGGTTAAAGAAAATAAGTATTTTAACAATAAGTGATTTTATTTACAAAGAGGTAACGTATAAAATAACAATAAGAGTATGCAATCAATGTACAATTCAGTGCTTGCCGTGCTTGAAGCCCCAATGCTTGTGGTCTTCGTGACCGCCCTTCTTGCCGTGGTCATGATGATGATGGTGGTGTTCTTCGTGTCCGTGGTGGCCTTTGTGTCCATGGTGGTCCTCGTCGTGGTGGCCCTTGTCGTGATGTCCGTGTTTACCATGGTGGCCTTCGTGGTGTCCGGAGTGGTGATGACCGCCTTTCTTGTGGTGGCCCCCTTTCCTTTCATGATGGCCGTGCCAATCTCCGTGTTTATGATGTTTGCCTTCCTTATGGTGGTCATCATAAAAGTGATGGTCCTTGTGGTATTCATCCTTATGATATTTCTTGTGGTAACCTTCGGTTTCTTCGCCTTTATCATGATGTTTCTTATGGCCGTGTTTGCCACCTTTATGATGATGGCCATGCTCATGATGGTGTCCGTGATGATCGTGTTCATCCCAATGTTTTTTGTGTCCACCGCCGTGTTCGTGGTGGTGACCTTCGTGATGGTGTTTGCCATGGTGGCCGTGTTCGCCTTTGTGATGGTGATGATGACCCTTATGCCCCTTGTGTCCCTTTTCCCCATGTTCGTGGTGATGGTGTGCATGATGCTCTTTACCGCCTCCACTTTCGTGGTGGTGACCGTGATGGCTAGCGGCGGCCACTAAATCTGTCTCGCCTTGGCCGATTTCGCGGCCTAGGCCGACAGCTAAAGCGCACGCTAAAACCGCTAGGACTACGAACGGCCTCATAATGGTGCAGTTCCCTTCTCCTAGGCTGCTTGTTTGGACACCGGGAAGAAACTGGTTGGAGATTGTGCCGAGAGACAATTTATAGCATTGTAGTTGCAGCTTGCGGTGGGTGAAACCATCGGACAAGGACGGCCCACGGCGGCGCGCCCGCGACGGCCCGGGCGGCGCGCGGCAGCGCCACGCCTAATTAGCCACCGTACTTGTTACGCCACACCTTATAATATTTCTGTAGATAATACGCTAGCTTGATTTTATTTAACTTCAAAATGTAAGGGTATTTCGAAAGCTTTTGAACACTTTTAGAGACATAGTCATGAATCTTTAGAGAATGTTGTACTTTAAAGATTTTACATTATTTACTTTTGTTGGGGCTATTAAGATTTAAATCAAATTTATTTTTATTATCAAAAATAAGATTTTTTTTATTGATAAATATCAACTCTGTTAGTATATCTGTTCGTTTATTTGTCTGTTTCTAAAAAAAAAAAACTGACAGGTTTGTTTTAATCTTTGATTTATTTTAACATTTCTTTTCCACCGGTTGATCATTTTGTACTCTAAATACATAATAAAAGTTATTACTTAAAGAAAAAAATTATGTTGCAATAAATTGGAAACTTTAGTAGTTCTATAAGTTTAATGACTTAAAAATAGATTTTTATTAGGATAAACCATATCAGTACTCTATTGAAATTAATAAAAAATACATAGTTGTCAATGATGTTTTCTACTCTTGTAGTACATCTTTATATAAAAATTAAAAAAAAACCCCAATGCAAAAAAAAGCGAACATTTAAAAAGCAAAAAATAATACCTTACGTTGAGCTATCAAATTCGATGTAACACCTATAAGTATCTGTATAAAATCATTATAGAAATTGATGGATAGTACGATAAAGTTTGCTCGTTGAAATGGCGCTATAATGTCGCGGTGCGGTACCGCTTAAGAAGTCAGGCCCTTTATTCGAATGACTATCGAGTAATTTACTAGCATTTCCGACCAACCTGCTTCGATACGATCAAATTTTGGTTGTAAATCTAGTTAACTATATTGGGTGATAGATAAATCGTTAAGTACGGGAGCGCTATCAGTTTGCAATCCTCGTATTTTTTTTTAGCTATTTAGTTCTTGCTTGAAACTTAGCGGTACCACACCGCGACATTATAGCGCCATTTCAACGAGCAAACCTTATCGTACTATCTATCAATTTCTAAAATTAATATATACAGATACTTATAGGTGTTACTCAATCGAATCTGATAGCTCAACATACGGTATTATTTTTGACTTTTTTAAATGTTCGTTTTTTTGCATTGGGGTTTTTTTAAGATTTTCAATTTAATTTATTTTGTTGTTTTTGTGTAAATCTTAGCCTGCATACTAAATTTCAACTTTTTAGGATTAATCTTTTAAGGATAACACCCATCGTTTTGCGTCGTGAGTTAATAAAATAAATTAGATTAATAAGGTATATAATAGTGTGTGTCTGTACATTAAAAGTATGTATGAAAGATTGATAGGGCACGATAAAAGAAATATAATGAAAGAAGGTTTTTAAATTTCTTATCTATTTGTCTGTCTGTTCGCGCACATCTCTGAAATTACTGAATGGATTTTGATGAAGTTTTCACGAGTAGAAAGAGCTTAACCTGGAGCAGATTATAGATTTTATTTCTTTCCAATCAAATATCAGGAAAAAGTTATTAACGTTACGTGGTAGTGGGATTGTATAATGTATCTACTTACGTTCACACAAATAGAAAATTACGCTATCACAGAGAATAAAGCCTAAACTTTATTTTGATATTAGCATCGGTCCCGGCTTTGTACGAATTGGAACAGTGAGCGATATCGAAATTGAAAGCGAGGCGGGGGGGCACGTGAAGAGCGGAAAATATGAAAGAATACCTCGGCGAAGCCGTGGGCGGAAAGATAGCGTTTAATAAATAGGTACGTCGAGAATTAATATCTTTTTTTAGAAATCAGCATGTTCATCATTTATCCAGAGATTCTGGTGATAGTTTTCTGTAAGAAACACTTAGATTATTCGTAGAAGATGACGATATCTGTTAGATTGTCCTAGTGGTCCAGGTGCTTTGCTTTCATGGAAATAAGAAGAAAATTATGCTAGAATTAAATATACATCATTACTAGTATCATAAATGCAAAACCGTGTTTAGTAGCATATTGTTTGTTGTTTTATTTCACACAGTAATGCAGTTATTTATCTATGTGATTTTTTGCTTAGAGACGTTGAGCCGGGGAGTGTGATATAATTTTATTGCGGAAAAATGTATAGTTCCTGTGGGACGGTAATTATAGTTAATATCGGAACTGGTAAGCCGATCTGAATAAAATTTGGTTAACGGATTGATTCAATGTTAAAATTACCCCTAAGATAAAGTGGTAAAGTGCATAGTTATAGTGAAAGTCGACGTTAATCGTTCGGACGGTACTAGGGGGTGAAAAATCAATTTTATGAATATTCGACATCAAGAGTGGGATAGGAATTAAAAACCTGAGCAGTACCAGGATCGGAATCGAAAGAGGAATTGGCATCAAAATCGAGAGTACAACAACATTGAAACTGAGAACGAGACGATTAACGAGAGGATTAAGCGATTAAAAGATTAAGTAGAGTAGCCATGGAGTTTGCAGTGGGCGATGCAGTTTTTGAGCTCAAAAACAATTTCAATTTAAAAATCGATGGGCCGAAAAATTTATATTTTTTGAATAAATATAAAAACTTTGCGACAATGATATCCTTTGATTTATTCCATCAATTTCAACAAGATTTGTCTTGTTAGACGCAGATTCTTAAGTACAAAAACAGATTATATTTTAAAAATTGACCTTTTAAAATACGTAACAAAAATCACGGAAACGTTTTTTTGAAAATTTTTCGTTCATAATTCTAGAAAAAGTCAAAGAATCTCAATTAAATCTAAATAATTGATTCAAGGCATTTTTATAAGAAATAAGCCGATTAGATTTCAGAACCGATCAATTGAGTAGCTTAAAAATTGATTGAGGGGAAACATTTTTTAATTTTTTTTTGAGGTTTCTGATACACTGATTTATAGATGTTAAATTTTAAATCTAAGTTTAATTAAATCCTTTCGAATGTTGTAAATACGATTCCTATCGGCCCATTCGCTTAAAACATATATAAGGTTTACACAAATACAAACACGTACACGCGCGTGCATGCACGCCCCCGCACGCATTCACACACACCTACACCCCCCCCCCCACACACATTTACACACACGAACTCACTCACTCACACACACACACACACACTTATGCACACTCAGTCACTCACGCATACATACACACATATACACATATGTGCATACGGTCAGAAAAGCTTCCTATAGGTACGTCTAAACGTCTACATCTGATGAAACTTGGCTTTTTGAAAATCGGACTGAAAACAATAACTTACTTAATTGCATGAAAATTTTAATTTTATTAACGAGGATTAAAAACATTTAACTTTGCGACTATTGCAAGTATATGTCGCGAGTCGCCCGCATTGTCCGTGCATTATTACACCCCTGCACACGTGCGTCAAAACGACGCACAGACGCGAACTTGCGTCTGTTTGACGCGCATTTACGTCTGCCTGTAAGCGCAGCGGCTTTTTGACGCAGAGACATTACTTTTCTGAAGTTTATGTAAAGATATGTGGAATGTACATTTTGAATTTTTTTCTAAAAGTGGAGAATATTCCACAGACCGTTAAAGTCGATGATTCACTTTCGATTAACATGGTAAATGTATGTTGTCTTCTTCACAATTTCCTTCAAAATCGAGATAATGTGCAGTATAAAGAAACGTTACCAACTTTGCCAGCAAATTACTTGATTTCCAAAATTTACCTAACACTACAACACAAGCTGGATGAAATATTGCTAACATACGCGATGTTTTGCTGAGTATTTTATTAGTAACTAGCGACCCGTCCCGGCTTTGCACGGGTGCAATCTAGATACTAATAATATTATGACTAGTCTATACTACAGGATATTTTTATATACAATATTTACAGCGAATTTTTCATGAGACAGTACGAAAATGTTTTCTTTAGAGTTTATTATCGAAAGCGCGGCATATAATTGGCCGTGTGAGAAACACTCGATGCTCAAATCTAAGCCTGCAATGTTGAATGTTTGACCCTGTAATACGGTACGAAACGGTAAATTCGATGGTATTAGAGGAATCCGGGAAATTGAAACATCTCCAGTACCTCATCCGGTAAGTATTGAGCACTCTATTATGAAAGCTTTAAGGGACTTTATCAAATAATTGCGTACCGTTATATAATTTAGGCGGATTAAGGTTCCTTAAAAAAATAACAAGACAACCTACTTTCAACACCAGTTTACATGGAGAGAGTCCAGACGAGTCCAAAGAATTAAGAAATTCTGTGGGAAAATGGACAACCTCTTCAAAATCGACTACAGTGTCGATCGAGCAGTAGGCATATTTTCGTCAGTGTTCTTTGTAATCTTTGAAAGAATCATAACTTGATTCTTTCAAAGATTCATGCATCTTGTCTACCTGTTCGTTAGTAGGTGACAGGGTCGCTCTTTCTTTCAACCAAGACATAATCTTACAACCATGGAGTTATGAAAATGTCAACTCGCCCCGTAGGGACGCCACGGTAGTTCATAACTCCATGCTTACAACATAAGTTACCATTGTCGGGATAGACACTGTTGACCGACTCTTGAATGTTATTTCTTAAACTTGCGTACTTTTGAAAGAGGTCATTTGAAATGTGTTGTTATGACGACGTAAATTGCACCTAAATTCTTTCGATATTTGATGATCACCCGTAAGGAGAGAGTGTGGTGGTTCGGTTGGAGAAATAATTTCGTCTAATTTAACTTTTCCTTGTAAGTAACCGTCCCTGAATTTCAATGTTTACATACTACTGTCATAGTATCTATTGATAATACTATAGGATCATCTTGGTGTGGAATCAAAGAATCGTAATTCATGGCAGAATTTATTTTACTTTCTCATAAATTAGTCTGTGCGGGCGATTCTATGGATCTCTGAACTCTATGTCTACCTTGATCATGGCCAAGGCGAGCCTCACGCTTTTCTGACGATTCTTTATCTCTACCTAAACTCATTCTTTTTGCACTCCTTGTCCTAAGACCTATGTTTGAAGTACGACGTCCTCAGACCTGATTGAAACACCTATTGATTTCTGTACAGAAAAAAATAAACGATCATCAATAACAAAAAAAAACTCAATTCTTTTTCTAACTATGATAATTGAAAACCTTTGAATTATGATAAGTAAAAAAAAATATTTTCTTTGAAACTAACCTTGCCTAAATAGCTAAATAGATTAATAGATAAATTAACCTAAATAGATTAATAGATAAATTCATCTTAGTATCTACTTAAATACTAACACCTTTTTTTATAGTCATTTCAAGTGTTCCATAACTGGGCAAAGGCCCCCCTCCATTCCCTAATATCTACAGTTCGAAAACAAAAGGGTTTTAATCTTATTTATACAACAACGTACTGGAAGTCGCACTCATAAGTGCGGTTTATAGCGTCGCGCTGTAAAGCACAATTTATTTTTATTTTACTAGCTCAAAAGTACCGACAGACGCGTGCAACCGCTACGAATCATACAATACTACAGGGCGCCGTGCGGCCTTCGACGCACTATTTATAGTCACACGACACACCCCGCGCCCCCACACCGCTGCCAGTCGGGACGAAACGTACGGCCCGCTAGCCGCTGAGCCTCCGCTTCATAATTCTTTAGATTTTAAATCTAAGATATCAATTTTTATGAAATGCTGTAAAGGGCAATTTTGATTTACATGAAATGTATAATTGTACATATGTAATGTATTTCATTAAATTAGGAGATAAATATATACCATCGCGAACTTTTTTATCGATCTTTTTAAGATATGCAATTTTTTAGTACATTAATTTGATGTATCTCGTAATATTTAGCCAGCGTTTGCAATTTAAGCGCACAAAAATATGTTTGTTACGACATCACATTACAAATCTTTGAATTTTTCGGCTTTTCTGTACTATAATAAGAATGTATTATACACATAAACCTTCGTCTTGAATCACTCTATCTATTTTTGAAAACTGATTTAAAATCCGTTGAGTAGTTTAAAAGATTTAAGCGAACAGACAGCGGAAGCGACTTCATTGTATACTATTTCGAATATTGAATAATATTCGAATTTTGAATAAGTATTATATATATATATATACAAAGTAAAAATGGATAACTAAACATTTTTTTTTAATAAACAAAATCATACTTATTTCGTTTTTTTCTGGTTGACTTAGATTTTTATAGTTTTCATTAAAGATTCTACATATGCTAGTCCATGCCAATCTCTTTTGCATGCCTTAAGCGCGAGCGTAGGTATGCTTCTACTGTCGCCTGAAAATCCCGTGTAATCACGATAACTAAAAAACTATTTAACTTTTAAATTTAATTTTTTTCTATCTCATCACTAATCGATTGGGAATAACATTATTGAAAATCACAGTTTGATATAGTACCGATTAGCCGTAACTTAATTTTTTAACTAGCAGTTATTCATGTTTTGATCCGCCATTTCGCTTGAATATCTAAAATAGAGGTTGAGAATAAGGTTTTATATTATTACCGCCACCTGTTTTCAATTAGAAAAATAAATTGAGCGTGGAGTTATTTATTTTTATAATTGCCAACAGATGGCTGGAGTAATATAACACATTCTCGTTAGAAATGAAAAAAAAAATCATGCATTATTCTGCACATATAATTTTGCATTATGATGTTTAATAAATATGAACAAAATATCTATCCTTTTTTCTATTTAAGTTTACTATAAAACTATTTTAAAAGCAAAAATAAAAAAGAGGATTTTTGGTGAAAAGCCCATATGTTATCATAAACCTCTAATTTAAATAACATACGTATGGCACGAGCGTTTAAGGCATGCACATTTGGTTTTACCAATTTTTATTTCTATCCTGATTTAATTCAGATGTTTCTTAACGCACCACATTTCAAGGCGTTATTTTATTTCACTGATAAAATTTTCGAGACCTAAATCCATTTTTTTTGTGACTCACCGCGCGTTGTCGCCGACTCGTGTGCAGATGACTTATAGCCAGTCGCATACAGCTACGCCGCGCGAGATCCGGCGATGAAGCGCGTCGACGTGCGGCGAGGCAGGTGACGCGCGTCGACAAAGCTCGCGCGTTGACGCAAAAGTTCACGCGTTATTTTGTCGCTCATGAGCAGACTCTCATTTACTTCCAAATTCCACCATGACGCGCGTTAAACAGACGCCAATTGACGTGCATTGTTTTAACGCACCTGTGCAGACGCTGTTATTTGACGCGTGCTTGATTTGTTTTCCTTTTATCGTAGTGTTGTCGCGTGGTCGCGCAGTCACCATCCTAAGGTTGACCAGTGAAGCGTCGACTTCGAAACGAAAGGGTTCGTACGCAACCACGGGCGAATCGATCTGCAAATTTTCGAACTTGAAATAAACGATCTATTCGTTTTGCGTTTCGGAATGGAACTTAAGCCTTCGGCGTCGGACGTCGTCTTCGATGCGATGATGACGACCAGCGGCGTCCGACCGCGCCCTGGGGACCGGCAACGAGAGTTAGAGGTATCAGACCTCTCAATCTGAAGTAAAAAGACTGCCGGCACACCCTTTCAAAAACTTTGTAATTTCACATCGAGGTGGAGAGTTATTTGAAACAGAGAGATTCAATTACATTATCATCGACGCTGTGATGATGTCGAGGGCCGAGGGATTAATGCGCTGTCCTAGGCACGCGGGAAACGATTTAACTTGGCTGCAGTTCATAAATTTATTGCGGGGTCGACGATCGAATCCGTTATCTTCCTATTTGGTGGTAATGTTTGAGTTTTCGGCACTATCGCTATTCGCTAGTAAATTGTGCACAAACAAAATAACGAGATAGCGTTAACTGACGTCCAACAATCGATACATTTTATTCATTTATTTGATCTAAATCGTTAACGAGATAGAAATCGGAATTCGGTTCACGATCGCTATACTGGACTTTGGTCGGAATCGCGACTGGCATTCGAATCGGAGCCAGGATCGGCATCGTGATCTGTATCAGTATCGAATAAGTTATCTAGCGACAGGTTGGCCGTTGTTTATACAGGTGAAACCGAAACCGATCGCTAGTTATTAATACTACTCCGATTGCGGCCACTCCTAACTTGATTCGTGTTGAAATTCAATAGAACAACTGACAGACTCTAGTTTTCATTTAATTCGTTTGATGAGTCTAAAATTGTTATTTCTGTTATAAAAATTTCGCCGAGAGTGATCGTGACTTTTGAGTTACAAGCGAAATACTGTTTACACAAAAGTCACTTACTCCTATTAACCTTGACACTCTCTATGTTAAAATATTATTAGTTAATAGGTTTTTTTTAATATCGAAAGTTTTTAACGCGTTTTCACATCTCGATAATTTTAATTAAGATAATAGTGTTTTTCTCTAGTTTATGGAAATTTAATTAATAAAACCAAGCGTTTACCTACATTTTAAATACTTTTTATTGTAGATATTAGAAATTGCGTATTTAGCATAATCAACTTATACAGCTGTTTAAATTTTCATTTCTGAGTAAATTTCGTATGTATTTATCTAACTGTTGAGCTATCATTTCAGTAAAAACTGACCTACAGTAATATTTTTTGAATAATTTATCTATGTGTAATGAAAACGATTATTGTTTGTCCTACCATCAGTTAAAAAATATTGAACGTATCGATATCGTCGCCGTAGAGTGAAGACCTCGTAAGTACTAAAAATGTAACTTTTCGGGAGGGAAAAAAAACCGCACCCTGAAAAATTTTTATACCAAACGTAATTCTTTTTTTGGTTTTTTATATAATAAAATAAATCATTTTTCCTTATTCTACAATAAAAGTTTTACTATAATAGTCCAAAGGTTACGAAATTTTAAACGGGATTCGTGTTTATTTTTTAGCTCATGCGTATTTACGAGGTTCTCATAATACGTCGTAGATGGCGCTACCAAGTCGAATATTTTTTTGGATGAATTCAGCACGTGCGTTACGAAGTTTTCTATCCAGAAACGTAATAAAACAAAATATGACGAAATTGTACTTACGAGGTCTTCACTCTATGGCGACGATATGAGACTGACAATTCCATTAGATTTTGTTTATGGACGGACGGTTTTAGTCTATTTATTCTTCAGAATCCATGCACCCTTCACCATTCCTTTTATTTATCTTCGTAACTCATAAGGGAACGCTTACATCAAATAAACGTACCTAATTCTCAATCAAACTGCTTACTAGAGTTCTGTCCATTGGGAGTTTTAAAAAATATCTGAATTTTCTACTCTCATCTAATAAAAAGCATAATGTAGATTTCTCTTTTCTTAATAGATAATTCTACCATCATACTAAATGTTTACTAAATGAAACAACCATTTGGTGCTTACCAAATTTAAAGACGAACATAAATAAAATGCTTTTTTTATGATTTGAGCGTTTTTTTGTTAAGCTGTTCCTTTGTATTATTTGTCAGGCCCCTCTTCAACAGACAATGTTCGCACTCGATTGGCCTCATTTGGTATTGGCTTCGTGCGATACTTTTTGTATTTTTTTGGATTATCTTAAACGTATTATTCTTTTTATTGTTAGTCTCCTTTTTTTTACCTAAAACTTACGACCATTCTTTTTTGTTGCGTAATTAATAACAGGACAGTAGATATATAATAAAAAAAATGTCTAATGTGCACCTAATATGAAATTATTATTTATCTATGATATTCCTCAGTTACTTCCTGCAATACTAACGTCACCTTAAGATCCTAACTGAACATCTATGCTAGTTTTAAAACATGCTGTCTTTATTACAAATTTAAAATTTACCAAATTTCAGAATGTAGCTATTTCATAAAATCTAAAATATTTTCTAAAGACATCATATAGTTTATAAAAACTATATTACACAAAATACAGGTGTTTATTCAAACTCTACCTTTAAAATGGTACACAACATCAAGTTCAATATTATTCATTTAGGTATAAACACTTAAATTAAATGGTTTCTGTTTAATGTTTTAACAAATAGCTGTTTAAGCGGTGTAATGTAATTAGAGACATACAAATATGTTCATATTTAAAACAGAATTTAATTTCTCCAAAGTCTTTACGGAAATGGAGCGGCTACAATATTGTGTTACTTGGGCGGGTAGTCTATTTGGGAGTAGGCCACAACACTGAACTGGTTTTTACCAGTTTCCAGCAACGTAAGTCGTGTGATTTAAGAAATCGCTTCAGTGACAGCCGTCGAAACGATGTGATAAGGCACTTTAAAAGGCACAAATACGAGGGGCGTTCAATAAAAGGTGAGAATGTTGCCGATAACTTTTATTAAATATTATTCTATTTTTTAACATAGTCGTCTTTTAATATAATACACTTGGTATATCTTTTTTTTTCTGCTCAACACTCTATACAATTAAAAAAAAAAACTCTTCTGAGCACCCGAAAATGCCTGTACTGCAGCGACTATGCTTCGTCATTTTCGAATATTTGTCATTTAAGATTGTCCTTCACCTTTAAAAATAGTGAAATATCACTAAGGGCAAGGCGGTTCAATATGGAGGATACTAATATTTCGGAGCCAACGTCACGTTTTGCAATCATATCAACGGCGGACCCGTGAGCTGAGATATTATTTCGATGAAACAAAACAAATTTTGTTGGTTTGTTTCGCCGTTTCTTTCGAATTTCGCTACGCAATTTTTTTATTTGTTCTACATACAAAGGGCCTGTAACAGTATCTTCACGGTCGAAAAATTCTATCATGACCACCCCTCAGAAAAGACACCCCATGATTTATTCGGCAGAACGTCTCGCCTTAAATTTCTTAGGGGTTGAAGGCGATGGTTTTTTCAAGTTATATAATGTGATTTTATTTCTGGATCGTAACGGTGTAACCATGTTTCATACGCGGTTGTAAATCGAGCCAAGAAACAATCTGGATATTGTAGCAGTTCAAAAGAAGCTCAAGACCCGTTCAATCTGGTTCGTTTTTAAGCATTGATAAACATTCATGGAATCCAGCACTTGGGTACTTCTTTCGCCCTTCAACCTACGTGTAAAATGCTATGTACAATTAGTCGAAATCTTTGTTTCTTCGGTTATAAAACGTACTTTGACACGACGATCTGCTGAAACAATTTTTTCGGCTTTTATAACGTTTATTTTTGGTGGATGTTCTTCCACGCTTAAATACGGCTAATTAGGGGGCAACTGTAGAATACGGTGGAGTACTTACTGCTAAAGTATCCTGTAAGTCTTGATTAACTCGTATTGTAGCAAAATTTTTGAAGCACAGGTACTTAATAACGCGCGCAATTTTTTTTTCCTTTTCAACAAACGCTGCGACAGATAGTAAACAAAAGACTTCCACATTTAAAAAACAAAATATATTCTAATTATTTCTTTTTTTAAATCAATGCAGCAGCTTTACCAGCCAGTATTTACTTTTTTTGTTTCAAATATTGTACCCTATTCTCAATATACAGTGAACGTCCCTTGTATTGGTATTTCAAATATGAATAATTTGAAATTTTGGCTTTGAGTTATTTTTTTTTTGAGGGTCGGGGGGGGTGACCTTTGACGTAAATAATGTATTATAAGAATGACGTAAATAATGTATTATAAGAATGACGTAAATAATGTATTATAAGAATGACGTAAATAGGGTATTATACAATTTCATATGAAAAATGACGTATAAAATATAAGAATTGCGCGATTTTATCAAAATATTGATAAGAAAACAATATTTATTTACGACAGCCAAAAAAAAGGTCAGAAAAATCCGTGCAAATCCAAAACACATAAAACATTTTTATAAAATACGGATTGAATGGAAGCTTTGATGAGCGCGTTACCTATTTTGTTATTATTATGAAATAAAATGGTTTAATATGAAAATAGCTCCTACTCGGGGTTGCAGTTCGTTATACATTTATGTCATTTATATTTAAATAAATTACAAAATACGTCCTATCGATATTTTTAAAAAAACATGCGACGTTAACTTTGTACGTAAAAATTGTAACCGTGAGTTCACACTCGCAGTCGTTCTGCTTTACATTTATTTTTAAAAACTGTTTAGTTATTGCAAATTAACAAACAATGAATGTATGAATGAAATAACTTAATTGAAAATTAAAAGTAAGAACGTAAATAAATAAAAGGAAAACAATAATTTGAGTATTCGTGTCTATTTTGTGTGCAAGAATTTGCTGACTCAAGGTGACACAAGGCTTTTATTTATTACTAATTTTCTAGTTAGATAGGTAAGGTTTGTTTCAAAGTCCATGGCCATTTTCTCTGATGAAACAGCTTATAAGCGAAATCAAAGACAAATGTATTCGGCAATCTACGTTATTGTGTATTAGATTGGCTATCGAGTAGTAAAAGTGATTTTCTTAAAGATTTGATATTGCAGAAACGAATTGGATATTTTGGTTGACAAATAACATTTGTAGTTACATTGTGTGAAGGTTATGGCGAACGAAATGTAATTAATAAGATTTTTTGAGATCGCTATATGCCTGCACTAGATTAAGTACGTTATATTGATTATGCATTTTAATGCTTTTCAATCATTTATGTTTTTTTAAAGATATGTTTCATTTATGTTTTGAGCTGTGCGGTTCTATTTATATTAATAGAAATAACGTATTGCACTAAAAAAAAAGGCTTAGGGATGATAATTAAACAAAAGTCGTAACAAAATTAGTCATTTTTATCGTACAAAAATATCAACAATAACAGTACCATTTCTGGCAATAACTCGTAACAACAATCGTAAAAACGATAATTTTTAGTGTTTGCCGTGATGGAAGCCCCAATGCTTGTGGTCTTCGTGGCCGCCCTTCTTGCCATGATCGTGATGACCGTGATGATGCTCCTCGTGTCCATGGTGGCCTTTGTGGTCGTGGTGATGGTGGTCGTGATGCCCATGATCGTGGTGACCGTGTTTGCCATGATGGCCTTCGTGATGACCGGAATGATGATGACCACCCTTCTTGTGGTGTCCCCCATGAGTGTCGTGATGTCCGTGATGGTGACCGTGCTTGTGGTGTTTGCCCTCGTGGTGGTGACCGTCGTGGAAGTGATGGTCCTTGTGGAAGTGGTCCTTGTGGTATTTCTTGTGGTAGCCGTCGGTTTTCTCACCCTTATCGTGATGTTCGTGGTGCCCATGTTTGCCGCCCTTATGATGATGGCCATGTTCATGGTGTTCACCGTGGTGGTCGTGCTCATCCCAATGCTTCTTATGTCCGCCGCCATGCTCGTGGTGATGGCCTTCGTGGTGGTGCTTGCCGTGATGGCCGTGGTCGCCCTTATGGTGGTGGTGATGACCCTTGTGCCCTTTGTGGCCCTTGTGACCGTGGTCATGGTGATGGTGACCATGATGCTCGTGGCCACCGCCATGCTCATGGTGGTGGCCGTGGTCGTGGTGGTGGCTGGCGGCTACGGCGAGATCGTCGGAGTCGCGCTCTGCGAGCTGGCGAGCGCTGCAGGCGGCAGCGATGCACAGCACCGCCACTACTATCAACCCTCTCATATCGGCGGCTTTGCTGCTCCCAGCGGTGTGAAGCTGTTAGACGAGAGGAAGTCCGGTCGTAACTGACCTCTGCTCTCGCTGATTGTCTATTTATACAGGTACGTAGTTAAGCACAATCTTAAATGTTGGTGGAGAAATTATTCCGCAAGAGTGTCGCCGCGCCGAGTCAGGGACAAGTTCGCCCCACGGTTGGCTGCTTCTTTCAGCGCCGACAGCGACCGCCGCAAAAACTCGAGTCGTGTAATATTGGAAGGAGCAAACGGATGAATTTATATTCACAATAATAAACATTGTGTTGTGATACAGAAAACGATATTTAGTTACATATTCGTGTTGTGTGTTACATGCATAAAATACATAAAAATATATTTCATTTCATTTCTAGTCATTATTAATACTTATATTAGTTCAGCGCTTTTCATGAAAAGGTCAGGTACAATTATGTATCATATTCGAAAATAAGTCTCTATGTAATATTCCAATATGGATAAAAAGCATAATACTAAGGAGGTGTTACAATGGAGGTATGCTGTACGAATAAGTTCAAAAGCATAAAATCAAATTTATGTTGCATTTCAGTGGCAAAAAAACATGATCCTTTCGTGATACAGTTTTGTTAAAATAAACGAAATGTGAACACAGTTTTCTAAAAATATGACGAGACTCATACCATTCTAACAATTAAAGAAAATTGTATTAGTATTTTTTTTTTTATTTCCTTATCTAGTACAATAGACGACTTTTAAATATTTAGGTAACTATATTTACAATAATTTAGAGCGGAAATCAACAATGTTTAGAATTTTTATGACATTTGAATTTTAAAATATGAAAATCTTAAACAAATGACTAGGAAACGGTTTCTTTAAAGATAAATAAGTCATCTGTCTCTTTGCACCGGTTAAAGTTATTTCTTTAGATTACTTTGTTTTTATTATTATCATTCCATTATTAAATTAAACCATATTTTGAAAATGATACGAACTTCCGATACTTTTTGTGTGTGACAGAACAAACCGAGTCAATGAAATTGAAGTTTTATTTGAACAACGAAACATGTTGCATTGATATCAATATTAGTATATATATAATATGCATAGTATTCAACATAATGCAACTAAATTGCATCGCATCGTCGACTATGCGATGCAATTACGTTGCAATGTAGTCGCGCATTTGGAATGACGGCAAAGTTTAAAAAAATTACCTGGAACGTTTATTGCCTATGTGTCAAAAGTAAAGCCCGTCTAAAGCAATAATTTAATAAAAACACCAGCATAACGTTCAGATTAAATAATTGACGTGTAATTCTATTACTTCGCGAGAAAAGGCGTAATTGAATATGGCGACTGAAGTAGCGCAGTTTCTATATATTCAATAAAATAATACCAGAAAATTGTTTTCAATGTGGGATAACCGCAAAACCACATAGCGCAAATCTGCTTTTCACAGTTGCTTGATAAGTGCTGACCCATCGCCGTGTACAAGTTTCAGACGCTATATATAGATGTAGTTCTTACATGCCCTCAAATAGGCTAGTTGACAAAACTAGTTATTTATACACCTAGACACTTATTTTATCCAAAAAAATATATATTTTAAGGAAAAACGAATATTTACAATTAGTATTTTGCATTTAAAAAAATCAATTTAATTTTCCGTCAAAAACGCTCAAGACTGTCATGGCGTCTTGAATGACGTCACGGCTCGCCAAACAAAACTGTTTGTTTACTAAGATTGGAAGTGTTTTAAAATAAAAATGGATTTGCCGTCTTATAACTATTACAAGTGCTGTGTAGTGCCTCAGTGCGAAAGTACAAGCATAAAAACGCCCAAAAAATTATTTATATATGTTCCAAGAAATCAACAAATACGGAAAGAGTGGCTAACACTTGCAAGGAGGAATGATAGTCATTGTTTTTCAACAAACTCAACAATGTACTTTTGTGAAGATCATTTCGATGTAAGTATTCCGCTCAACATAGTGTAGGTAATGTAAATGTGATGTAAATATACATTAAAACAATAATATACTATTTAAGGTTATCTATTTTATAATCGTCAAAGTCAAAGTGTTTATTGTCTTATTTAGAATATGTCAGTTGTATTCAAACAACAATACATACAAAATCAATAATCGGTAATAAAACATAAATATTTATATCTAAACTTATAATAAATATATTATACTTACATTGAAGCTTTAACATTGCGGAATTCCGATGAGCAAAAGTCTCTATTTGATGCGAAAAATCAATCCAATACCAAGCATAACGGCGTCAACTCTGGGCAAGTTATTGCTATTTGCTTTGCTAAATCCTGATTCCATGATGACATCTGTTTGTCTTTCACTATACGACTAAGAATAACTGTATTTACGTGTTAAAAAAGGGATAAAAACGAGAAATTATAATGAAAATGGCAGGAGGCTATCTTTGTTGTATGAATGAAAACGTCAACGACAGCAGATGTTTGTAGAGCCGTGACGTCACACTTTCTGATTGGTGTTTACTGTCACGTGACTTAATGCCTATTTTTTTAAGATTTATTTTCTAAAAATATAAATAATCTTTAATTTTTATGATAATTAGATTTTTTTTTTCCTAATCTAAATGTCTTGATCTGTAATTAGAAACTATAATCCATCCGATTTGTTCTTAGTGGAAACAAGCCGATTGTTGGCTTTAACGATGTTTTTTCATCGTCGCTAGAGGGCGGTGTTGTCGGATATATGTCGGATATAAATGTAATCAAGTGTTGAAAAACTTCGTTCCAACGACCTCATGATGGAAAGCTGAATGTCCTACCGCTGAACCACAATTACGGTTTTTTTATTGTTTTCACTTAAGATCATGTAATAGACGACGTTTATGAGTTGGAAATAAAAATAATAAAATTACTTTTTAACGTTGATTTATTTTAATTTAATTCGGAATCTTTTCAACCTACCTAAGTGATTTCTATATAATAATTTTAAATACATTAAATAAGAATGATTTTATGGTAATAAAAAAAATTGTATCTGATCCATTAAAAAATAATAATTCATTACATCTGTATTTTCACAAATTTTTCTTGTGTTTTAATCTTTATCTATTCAACTTCCTCTAATACTACTTTGTTTGTATAACATAAATATGTTGTAATTTTCTATGAATTTCAAGAAAAATAAAATAGAACCCGACAATTAAAATTTATCACTAGTCTTGGTTAAATATCGATTTACTCATTTTACGCTCCATATTTGTTGCTCGTGACTGTTTGCTTGCAATTCTGTTAGATTCAATGCTATGCCCCACTTTCATGGAACTTAAAACCTACTAGAGAATGATACAAAAAATCTTTTAATAGTAATAATACAATTGAACGTTGTAATGAAAATTAATATGAAAATTGTTGAATGGATATTTAGCATGCGTCCTGATTCTCTATCGATGAAAATTTATAAAATTGGATTTTTTTTAATATCTTGGACTCAATCACCACATAATATTATTAATACAATTTAAAAATTTAAATTCATTTTAACCTTGTTAATAATTTTTAATGAAGTGGTTTAAAAATGTTTATAGTATGGTGTACTAGATTTTTATTATTCACCCTGGAAGGTTACAACAATCTATTAATTATAAGGTAGATAAACTTGATTTTTCAGCGCTCCATGCTGACCCGGTGTAGGTTAGAAGCTGCTGACGATCTTCGTCACCAATGCGGTGACAACCGACCGACCAATGGCAAACTTTGAGTCACTGAGCGAATGGTTTAATTTAAATAAAAGAAAAATATTAGTTGATTCGTTCATCGCTGTCATCATGATTCGATATGTGGGTGATTCCGTTCTGTGATTTTTAATGTCCTGTATGTTTTGTTCTCACTGGTCATTAATTAATAATCTATTAATGATTTTTTTTGTTAATTGTGTTAATCGGATAATTATACACATATTTCAACCTTATTTTTATATAAATTAACTTGTCACTCAGAGAAAACTTTTATTATATCACTTAAATGTCAGTACCGTGGATGAAAAATGTTTATAATTATCCAATTAATACAAAAATTTCATTAATAGACTATTAATTAATGACCAGTGAGAACAAACAATACAGGACATTAAAAATCACACAACGGAATCATCCATTTACTGGTGATAGGGTTTGACAAGCGGGATTAATCTATACTAACTTTATAAGCTGGAAATTTAGATTGCCTCAGATTTATTATTTATAACATTTCATCATGAAGACACATTCTCGACAAAAAAGCAGTTACTTCGAAGTTCCACACTGTCGCTGCTTTCGAGCTTCTAATGACATCGTGCGGCATGCATCAGGTATTCAAGTCGTGCTTTTAAACGAAGACTCAGTAATAACTTTGCTAAAACCATTCCTCGTCACAAAAGTGCGATAGATGAGCAGACAACTCTGCACTGCAGAATAAAAGTAATTCCACGTAAATCAGTAGCCATTCGTTTTTATTACACATGGAATAGGAAAATCGAAGCAGTACGAAGGTTATTACTCGTCGTATGTTGTACCTAAATTGCACTGGCAACACAATTACAATTACTCAGGTGTTACATTCAATAAGCATTTCTACTTCTGCGATCATATCAAATGTATTATCAAGCAGAATTCAATTCAGCCTAGCACGCATGAAGTCACTATGCAACAAGCACAAGCTGTACACGAGGTATAAAAGGCTAGTGATAGTATACGCTTCGCTAGTTTTGGCTTATGCCATGTCGACAGCTCTAGACCAGCTGGTAAGTGTAACAAAACAAAATCTGTAGAGAGGCGTATAGTTCTCTTTGATGTGTAAGAAACTGAACTCATCACTTGG
Source organism: Eumeta japonica (assembly GCA_005406025.1). Taxonomy (NCBI): domain Eukaryota; kingdom Metazoa; phylum Arthropoda; class Insecta; order Lepidoptera; family Psychidae; genus Eumeta; species Eumeta japonica. The sequence continues at coordinate 46,353 of BGZK01001712.1, forward strand.
ACTCATTTCTAAGTACATGAAGGACATATGAGAGTATTTCATCGATGTAGATCACTTAACCCATTTATCTTCTTGGCCGTCTCCTTGGAGACACCTCTTCCTGGAAGATGTGGTTGTAGTACATTTGAATAGAAGGAACGCCTTGTCGAATTGGTCCGCGGTCCTCATTGCTGAGATCGATTGCCCCTTCCAAATAAACAAAACGTATGAGGAATAGGTATAGCTTTTCCATAATACTATAGTTTAAGGACTTAAGTTCATGAAGCGCTTTCCGTACCATTGCCGTCATTCGCGAGGCTCCGACTCGTGGCACTGCCACTGCTGATCAGGTGATATTCGCTTATTGGCCGTGCACTGCACGGGCTGAGGTATTTCCTAGTACTCAATCATCTTTTTGGCAGAGTTTCGACGATCTGAGACAACAACCTCTAAGTCGAGATGACCTCTGACGATGTATCTCATATAGGATGAGTATTTCCTCGCTCGCTTGACACGATAGATACAGAGCTCTCTTAGAAGGTGTCAGCCCTTCACTATCCAAGCACGCCTGCGCGCGAGCGTATTGTTCCTGCATTTTTGTCCTTTATCTTCGTAAAGGAAAATAAATGATAAAATTACGGTCACGTACCCGAGCAGACAACCAGTTGTTAATAAGATTATTTAAGTTTCTGTAAGAAAAAATAATTTGTAGACAAATATATATGTAGGTGCAGTCACAAGTATTTTTTTGATATAATAATAATTATGACCTGCAACTTAATATACATGACTTAAGTAGCCGCAGTAGCCAAAAATGTAATATTTTTTTAGCAATTATTAGAAGGTTCACATACTAATTTTCGTCCTAATTTATTATAATTATATATTAAAGGAAAGAAAAATATTTCCAGTCCCTTTCATCGTAACGTGATAAAATAAAATTATAACTTAGCTGAAGGCTATTAAAAAAATAATATAAATTATTCCAACAGTTTTGAAGTGATGCTCGGACAAACAATTCATAAATCAAAGAATAATTCAACAAACAAGAATTTTAATAAACATGACGGCTTTGGACTCAGAGATGGTTATTAGTCTAATGTTTTCAAAAATATCTTCAGTATACAGGCACACCTTGATCTAGTTTTATAATAGGTACTATAGATTTGATCATAGACACCAAAATAAGATTCACGAAGTTATTTGAAACGAACGTTTATTATAAGAAATGAAAATTTACGCGATTAATGTCGACCGAGAAGAAAACAAACAATTCGATACGAGGTATCACGGGCGGTCGGTCACGAAAGGCCACGTTCTATCGTCCCATTATGTATATTGATGTTTCACCCAGGCGGGTGAGTATTCATCCCGAGGATCTTGATTGACAGCTTATGCACAGGAATCAATCGAAATCATCTGCTTAGTGGTCCCTTACGCGTTCCGAACCCCGCTGGCGGGCTACCGACAAACGATATTTTCGAATGACTTCGTTTCAATAAAGTTCAAATCGGAATTCGTCTTCAAAAGCGATATTTTTTTCCGTATACAACCTTTCCTATTTGTCCAGCCTCATTCATAATGATGTTTTAAATCCGACGACTATGATCTCGATTAGGTTTTCATGGCATTAAGTCTCTGACCGTTTATTGGTGGATGAAAATTGATAGAGTGGTAGTTTAATATTTAAGAGTAGGTAAACATGTAATACTTTTCATCCGATAAATAAAATATTTTGCGAGTACACGCAACGATTAATAATATTTGTAATATATTTTAGTTGGCATAAGATGTACTATGAAAAATATTTTGGAAAAATTCTTACAATTTTAATAATAAAGTTTTTTAAACTAATCAAAGGAATGAAGACCGAACATCATTTCCACGTGAAACTGAGCGAGAGTTTTGCTATTTCCTTCCGCTCGTTATCACAACCTTTAGTGGGCAATCATTGTCATAGTAAAAGTGCATTTTTTAATTTTAGATAAATATTAAAAAAAAGTTTTAAATGAAATGTATCAAGATGCAAAAAACATTAACGGCTTTGGTTTTTAGAATTTAAACGTAGTCTCAACCAATAATACGAACAAAACCTAAGAAAACAGCAATAATATTATGTATAATGCATTATTTTGTTTATGTTTCTTAAAAATTTCTTAACCAGCAGTCGTTCATTCATAAATTTCATTCCATGAATAAAATTTACATAAGTTTAAATTTTATGTGGTGGGTATCTAAACCCACCAAATGAAAAGAAAAATTATTTCGTAGTAAATAAATAAAAAAGTGAATAAAATGTTATTAAATCCATTCTTTTAAGTTCGATTGAAGTCTGGTCCTTTAAACTATCTGTCACAACTAAAACTAATTAAGATATTATTTAAGTTAAATTTGTATTGAACTCCCTAAACGGTCGCCTATTAATCATGTGATGTTTTTTAGCAACATTTAACCCCTCGCTCCCCTCCAACGGTGATACGTAGTTTGGTTTTAGACTAACCACCCCTCTTCCTATTCAAAATCACGTGTATATATTGGATACAAAATATGTTAAATATTTTTAAAATGTAGGTATACCGGCTCAGCGTGCGGGGAAGCGTTGATTAGCAACGGCGAGTTATCGAAAGAATAAATACACGTGGTACTTCGTTATTTTTTCCAAATTGCCTTCGCCTCTCCGACCTTCACACGATTAAAAGACGACTCCAAGTCTATTGTTCTTTGCTCTTCGATTCTATTCGATTCGTTTTCGATTCGTCTTCGATTCGTTTGTTTTAATTCTGGATAAAGTCTCCAAAAATTATACAAATAAGCAAGGCTATAGTTTTTTTTCAATATTTATAGCAGTCTGTTAGGTTGTAAATAGACCATAAGTATAGAGTCATTTAGTCATCAAATTTTGCCGATTCATGTCGACGTTCTACAACCTTACAATATGATTAATATTAGTTATGCTTTAAATAATTTGCAAGGCAAGTGTTATCATTAAAAATTATAATGTAAGAAATTAGACAGTGTTTGATTTAAAAATCACGATTGTTCCATAAAATCACAATGATTGGGAAATTGAGAAAAAATCTCGAGTAACCAAAAATACCAGATAATTAAAAAAAGCAAACTAAAAGCAGAAAATAATTTGAAAAAGAGTATTTTTCTGGTTTCATAGCAATGCTCTTGATCTCTCGGATTCTATCAACCGCCTTTAATGTGTTAAGGTTAACTTGAAAGTTGTTAATTACTTAGACATACTGTAATTCGTAATCACCTTAGGTGTATCCTTCTTTATTTGATTTCAAATTCCAGAAGTTGGCTAGCCAAGTAGAGGATTTATATATTTCTGAGCTGTTCGTGTCATATATAGCTTCTTTGGAGCTTTTTAATTTTAAATTATTGCTTGTTTTTATTTTAATATTCTTATTTCCAGATCTTTTATGGGGTATTTGTATCTTTATTTAATTCTTAGTCTTTAGCATTACGTACTTTTATTGGAAAAGGTAACCCTTATACGATCATTTTGTTGTCCGTCTGTTCGTCTATCGGAATGGCTAGATCTTTTTTTTTCAGGAATATAAGGAGCTATCAAGTAGAAATTAACGTTATACCTTTTAATACCTGTGGTCCCTTGAAGCTGTAAAAGAATCAAGCTGCTAAATCAACGTAATCAGAAAATAAGGCTAAAGTACGGTTATTTATGCCTTTATTATAATTTGAAACTTTTATAATACATTTTAAAACTCGCAAGTAATTGAAAACCAGTAGGGTGCTGCCCATTGACCTAGCACCATGTTTAGTAAGAAGAAATGTTTTTCAGCACAAAGCAAAGGAAAAATTTGAAAATGGATAAGTTGTAGTTATGTCATATAAAACATATAAAAAAATACAAATTTATATTTATAATTGGAGTTATGGATCGCAATGTAGACCAACACATTGGAGAAATTATTTAACTTCGAATTATGAAAACTTAAGATTTTTAAAAATTCAGACATTTTTTAGAAAATTCGAAAATTTCAAACGTCTGTATAGTTTAAAAAAAAAACGATTGTTTAAAAAAAATACATAGTTCGGATTTCCTGCGACCAATAGTCGCAGTGTCGTTAGGTATCGAAAACAGATACACGCAAACACAAACACATACACACACTTACACACACACGCCCACACAAACGCACAATACACAAATATATAAATTCATACGGAAATTTCGCACTTGTCGCTTTATTTCGTTTTTTTGGACAGCTATTGTTTTAAATTTTTATTTGAATTTCGATGCTTACTAGTTCATGTTCCATAACATATATAATAAAATAAACTGAAATTATGTATAAAAGAATTATTAGAAATGTTAAATTAGTGTTTCTTATCTAAAAAGATTAAAATCGAAAAAATGAAACTGGTTTTAGAATTGAGTAGTAATTCCTGAAAAAGCTAATTCGAATCTATCTGCATGGCATTATAAATATATATTTTTTTAATTAAAATAGTAGTATGGAATGTATTGGTGTATTACCGCGTTATTTTTAAAGATTTTACAAAGGATAACACTATCCTTAATGCATGATTGGAATAATAATTAAAATAGTTAATTATCTAGATCTTAAATACTGTATTACTTGGGACACTCTCAGCAGTGTTTAAATTTATTTATTGACAATCATTGATAAGCAATGTCTAGAATTCATAATGTTATTTTTTAAAAGTGAGCAGTAATAAATTAATAAAAAAAATTCGCCCTCGGATAATCGTAAATATCATATTGACAGTCGATTCGCTTTTATTAAATTCACGTAATTACATATTTAAGACAGTAAAACTCTTACTCTTATTAGAATTCTAATTCGAAGTTTTTTTTCGGATATCATAATACAAGATCTGCAAGATTTCTACGTCCGTTTTTTAATCAAAATGAATTTTTATAGAAAATTATTAATAGAGGAATACGTTTCTGCTGGTTTGCCAATTACAATATGGTCGCAATTTGATAAAAATTGTAGTAATGATTTTTTTGACAAATCTGTTCACCTGTTTTCAAGATAAATTATAAATTATTTCAAAGAAATAATATGGAATGAACTCGAAAATTTGAGTTGCCATTTTTCATTTTGGGCAGCCCAAATCTTTTATTTATTTTTTTAATGTTTTGTCTATGAAATAATTAGATAATCTTAAAAACAAGAGAAGAAAATAGTTAAAAAATATTTATTTGATAAAATTTTAACTAAAAGTTCTTGCGGTCACATTGTGATTGTCGACTCGGCAGAAACGTATTCTTCTATTAATAGTTATGTATGGTATAAAATTGCTTTTGATTAAAAAACAGATGAACGTAGAATCGGATCTAAGACTATCAGATACTGTATTGCAAAGAAGCACTTCTTTTTTAAGGACATGTCTTTCAGGTAGGTGTGAATGTGAATCCTTCGATATTATTTTTCCATTAATTACATTCAACTTCGTTTCTAGTGTACCGTAAGTTTCGTATCAAAATGACTAAACTTCAAAGCACTTTAGTCAAATAGCATCTAGAAAAACGTGATTGGGAGGCCCTGGTCCATACTAACCGCAAACACCACAGTGAACTGCATACCGTAATGTTCAGTTGATTGTTCAAATCACAATAATAAGAAACCAGGCAAGTGCAAGTTGGATCAAAGGACTGAGGGTCCGTATTATGGATATGGAAAATACAATATGTTGTTGTAATGTATTTATTCCATCACTTTTCATTTCATTAAACTATTTAACAACTACAGAGCAGTGCTTGATATTACTTTATTGCAAAAATAGTTAACAACACTTTGCAATGCCATGACTTTCTTAACAAAATATGTGTATGTGTACTTAAGCTGTTGTATGTTTTGTATGTGTACTTATTCGCTTCAAAATAAAAGATCCGTTACCATCAGCTGAAACAAACTTAGGTCACCACTGCCCCTTATTCGTTTTGTACGAAGTCATATGTGGGGAGAATCAAATCGACGCCAGTGTTCGTGGCGGATAATTTAGGCATTTTAGGAGGCTGTTTAAAACTTTCAGGCTAATTAATAGACGTGCATTTTTATAATTAATGATTAAAAATACAACGATCCACCAGAGTTGTTGTCATGTGAACGAAAAATATACTAACAGCAATATAAAATAAATGTAAATTTTATAATTTTACGATGGTCAAATGAAAAATAATCCAGACATTGGGAAGTTCATAACTTTTGAATAAAAAATTGTTTTTGTACTACAATTTAAAAAAAACACACTATGAGATACTTTAAATTTAACATTGAAAAACAACGATTATTCGTTCGAAATTGTAGGAACGATCTATAATTTATTATATTTAATAAATTGATTTTGGTGTTGTTTTTTGTTTTTATTTCTTTTGTCATTGAGTTTATTTTCAATGAACTCGAAGGTCGTACAGAGTACGAGATTTATGAATTATTAATTACCTAATTAATTATTGTGATTATTTAACTTATTTTGAATGTTCTGATACAATGCCAAAAAAATCTTTGATATCTGTTACACATTCGCTGAGTAGCACTAAAATTAAAAATGCCGTAGCATTACCTATCAGTGACATATCATAAAAAGAACAATTTTGCTAATTAAGTAATTTCAATACTATTATATATGACGGAATATAAATCATAAAATTTTCAATCACGTTTAACGATATTGATAGAACCCCATTGAAACAAAAATGAATAAATACGTTTGCAACGCCTTTAGGCTTTAATGGGGTTAATTAAATGGAGTGCTTGGCACGGAAGAATAGATGTCATGGAGAAACACGTGAAACCGCAAGTGCAATTGGGACTGAAATCGAGAGTGTGACCGAAAGTCAAGCAATATCGACGTCGGAATCAAAAACAAAACAAAGATCGAAATTAAAACAGGGATCGGACCAGGATCGACAACGAGTATAGAATGGATTTGGTATATCAGATAAAGGAATTCACTGTTTCTACGCAGACGCGGCGCAATTCTGTTTAAAATTAAAATGTAAAACTGTTCATAAAATACAAATTGTCATACTATATAATTAAGAGATTTTTTTTTCTCCTAATTGTGAGTTAGTGTGAATTTTATACCTTAATAGTGTTGTAAAAATTTAGTGTTCCTATTCATAGTTTCATATGGTGATAGTTAATTTTAATTTTCATTTTAATTCTCGACGATCACTCGGTAACTATTGGTTGGTAGTTTTTATTAAATTACCTGCGGTAATTCGTCCACTTTGTTGGACGTTTTAGATTTAACAATTTTTTTTTATTATTTAAACGTGCTCCCGGTTTCGCTCCCGTGGACATAGAATGAATTATTTCATCTTCTATGTCGGCCGATTTTTCTGTCAATTTTGATCGCGATCGTGGTCCTGTTCTCGATGGTAATTCTGTATCCAGTGCCAGATCCTGTCCCGCTCTCGATTCTAATACACTCTCGATACCGATCTTGGTCCACCTTTGGGCATTAGCGATAGTAATAATAAGTTACTATTTAAATAGCAACGGACATCCAAACAAACATAATATTATGAGAATCCTAAAATCATGCATAAATGATTCCGCTTCGAACAGTCAAAGTTCCATACAGATACATTCAGTAATTTTCACCTGATTGCATTGAAAAGAAAAGTATTTTTATTATAGGTATATGTAGCCGTTACCTGTCCGCTTTGCTGAGCGTAAACTAATATTCAGGTACAATTGTTTTTTTTATGATTTAGATATGCACGTGGTTTCACTCGCGTGGGAACAGAATGAATCCTTTCATTTTTAATATTAGCCGTCCTCGCTGTCATTTCTGCTCCCGATTACGGTCCTGTTATCGATGTCAATGTTCCATAGTCAAATCCAATCCCAATCCGGCTATACCAACAATGGTATTGATGCCAATTTTGGTCGTTCTTAGCTATGGATGTTAATAGTATTAGATTACAATTGTTACTGGTATTTATACATTTTTTTGAAATAAAAAGTAATATCGTTATGTAATGTAATATAATTTCATTATATTAATATTATATGCAATTTGAGAACATAATCTACTTCTATGTCAAATTCGATTACAATCCGTCCAGCTGTTAGCGTGTGACAAATATTCATTTAAATATACTTTTACATTTTTTATATTATGAATAGCCTATAACGATCTAAAAACGATTCATATGATATAAACTACAGAGTTTAGTTTCTGTCATGTCATCGGAGATGGCGTTGCATACGAAAAATGTATGAGAAAGCGAATTTTCCATATTTTTAATTATTATTTTGCTATTAGGGGCAGAGACAATTCCAACAAGTCAAAGATTATAAAAATCTGCGAAGTCATCCTTGACTTATAACACGACTTAATTTTATACATATAGATTAATCACAAAGTAAAAATAATGAAAACTTTTACTTTGTAATTTATAATTTTTATCGTAAAGTATAAAATATTATTTTAACAGATCTTATATGTTAATGCCTATTAAATTATAGTATTACGTTCTCATGTGTCTTTTTTAAACCATATACATACGGATTTAATATACATATAATAAACTAATAATTAATTTTTAATGTGGTTCTTAAACAAGATCACGGATTTTTTTTGTATACGTTTAAAACCTGGGTGAGGTCATCGGTCATCACGAACGGCCCAATAGAGAAAATAAGGTTACCTTGAAACCCAGAGGTCTTTAACAGGTGTCGAAAGTGCGACGTTTTAGGCACGCACCACACGGCGCGCGGCGGCGGCCTGCGGCCCGTGACGACCTTGCCCAGTGTGTCATAACACTATAATTTCCCTCGAGTTAAAAGCAAATGTCTATTGTATTTATTGAAATAAATCTTTACTTCCAAACAGTCAGAGTATCTGAAATTTTCTGTCCGAGGAACAAAAGGCATTTAAACACATATGAACGAGATACGTGAGAAGTGTCGAAAAAGATGGCGCGTGTCAGATCAGACGCGCAATTTGAGTTTACTTTTGGAGAATGAGTTTTTTTTTTTTGTAATATATACAATACCAAAATGGGGTCAATAAACGCTTTTCTTGCAATACTGAAATCATGTATATCCTTTCATTTATATTGATTTGGCAAAACGTATTCTATAAATCATGCGACTTATTAAAATTTTAAATGATTGCTAATAATATTTATCATCGCAAGCTTATCTTAACTGTGTTAAAAATAAAACATTAATAAATCGGTGACGGAAGGTTTCAGCAAACACGCCTTCAGTAAGTAAGTAAGTAAGTCAGTAGGACTCGCAAATATGTTGCGCGTTGCGGCAACATACGACTTCACTTTTTGTTCACACTCGATTTCGCTTTACAACTGATTTAGGCACCGTGATACTCCAAAAGTCTGAGATATATTGCCCCTGTCGGATAACAGTTTCTGTATAACGTCGTGCTGTTCCGAGCTCGGGCAGCTGGAAAATTATCAGCGACCTTATGCTTCGAGCTCGAAAATGTTTGGTTGGCCTTCAGTACCTAATTTGAACTCTTAGAACTTTCGTCCCATTCTAAAGCTTTTTATATATACAGATAAATTAAACTGTTTATTTTAGGTTCTTTCATCTTCGACATTTCTCGAACGAATTGACCGATGAGAAGGTTCTTGCGACAACTGTCGCGGTTGCTTAAGTTCTAGAGCTGATGCAATATTTTAAGTCATTTTTCACAAATTAATAAAACAATGTTGTTTGAAAATAGTTTCGTTCATGATATCTTCCAAAGAAACTAAAAAGTTTTCATTGTCTTTTATGGAATCCAAAGCGAGTTTTGAAACTACAAAGATGATTAGATTTCGAATATTGTGTGAAATTTATTATTAGTAATTTGTGCTTAGAAAAATCTTCTTAAGAAAGTTTTTAAACTTAATCAAGTCTACTTGCTAATCGAGGTGAAATTTATAGAAATCTAAATGTAGTTCAGCATTTTCCAATTATAAAGGGTGCATTATTTCTAATGATATTATATAATTGAAAACAAATTGCCTGCGCAATCATATCTGTCTAATTGACGCAGGTTGTACCGACCTTACCTGCTGCGTTGAGGGCGTGGGTTCGATTTCCACACAAGATAAACATTTTTTTAATTAAAAATTAACGTTTTCCTTGAGTCTTGGTGTTTCTATGTATTACGAGTATATACTATAGAGTATGTGTTCTATCAGCCACGCCTAATAATGGTCATAATGGCTACCTAGGATCTTACAATGTCAATATTTGATGAAAATAATATTTTGATATTTAAAAATTGGATTAGAAACCATAACACATCTCGATTTTTCTTAGTACCTACTCTTCACATTTCGTAGGAGACGTAGCCACTGGGAGGAGCCCCCGATCAGCATCGGGCTGGCGTAGAAGATTAAGATCGAAGGTCCTCAATCTGAAGTAAAGATTGTAGGTAGCTGTGCTGCAGCAGCGAATTAGAAAACCTTACAAAATATACAATTAGGAGTATCTCAAAATCAACACAACCTTTGATCTTTTCTATAGTTTTTTTTTGTTATGTAGGTGTATGGGTGTCATTAACATAATCCCCATTATTTCGTAATTTATGATTTGATGAATTCGAAAATCTAGGAAGGAACACTAAATTGTTGCAAGAATTGTAGTTTTAAGTATCTTTTTTAACGTACGGTTTAACATAATGGAGAAAATACTTCTGTAAAGTACTCGTAGTACTGTTGATAGGGCCATGTTAATAATATCTCACACGTTACAAAAAATAAAATCAAACCAGTACATACACCATTTTGATAGTAATAGGATGACAAGTTAGGCATACAAATAAAATGAACAAAATATACACTAATATTTGTGTTATACAACCCCACTCTCCTCATCTTTTTTAATAAATAATATTTATACAAATTTCATTGATATTTCAACCCCCTCCTTTATCCCACTTAAAAAGTGAATTTCCAAAATTTCGTTTTTAATGGTCCATTATACAAACTGTCATGTGACTAAATTTCATGATCCTAACTTTAGTAATTTTTGAGGTTGTTTGATTAATAAGGAAGTGAGTTGTATTTAGTATTATAATTGTCTGTTTTTCATGTTTAGGTCATTAACAACGACGAAAAATTTGGTTCATGAGAAAAGGAGCTTGCTTTTAGATAATTAATATCACGTACCTAATGATTTATGATATTACATGAATTATAGAATTCCTCACATTTTCTTCTGCAATTTGTCAATAAACTTCGAATTTAAATTTTGTATCCTATTACGTCTTTTAGTTATCGGTGGCTATCTATAACGGATATTTATTTACTGTTAATGTCCCTCAACAATGGGAACAATTCATTAGATAATGTATTATAATGAAATACACAATAGTGTACTGATTATCCAATAACTAAACGAAGAACACGGCATGCACAAAATATTGATTTATGTCGCGTACGAAATTGCGATTTTAAAACAATAAATGTTAAACAACAACTTAAACATAGATTTTCCCACCAGGTATCCAACCAGTATTGTGCTCACGAGTCTTTGAGGAAGGTTTCGTGTGAGGTAACCTGATTCACGTATTCTCGGGTAGAAAATGTCTAGGTAATCTCAACTGATTGGATACAAACCTGATTTTTGTCGAATTTAGTTCGTACGCTTTATGCCTTAACTTTATTACTCTATTATTATAAACTTCATTGTGAAACTGTAAGTTTAGATTTTAGTATCTAATAAAAGAACACGCCTAGATCTCGACACGTATTGCTTTTGTTTCTGAGGCATTTACAGCGGCACGCACAAATAGCGGACTCTGAAGCACTTCTTAGTGTTTGTGGTACACAAACAATTACGTTGCTTCGCGTAGTGCCTCTCTGTCTGAAATACAGGTCCCTGCGTTTTTCGTCGTAGAGGGCGTTGCCTTCTGCTTTCAGCCGTGTACATTATATTCGTGTCCCTTGGTAAATTTTTTAGAGTTGTTTTACGTTTATAAAAGAAGGAAAAAACACCGGTAAAAGTACGACATCCTCTTTTTTATTTGTGTATACTTAACACATTTGCCGGTATATTTTCAGAGTGCATTAGGTTGGTCGCTTTACATGTACTATTGCTATTAGTATTTGGGCAAGCCGTGTAACGTTACATTGCTACATTAACACGGGACTCGTCTGAAAAAATGGTACTGTAGTATTGGATTAATCGCGTTATTAGTTATTTATATTATATTAGTTATTTTGTATTATTTGGTAATATAATAATAGCATTTCTAGGCGCGAGAGTCGTTTGGTAAAAAAACGCATCGACATTTCTTTAAAGTCCCTCACACGCGAATAATATAATTAAAATATGTATTAGCTTTCCATGTTGAGTAACATGTGCAACTAAGTAATATTAAAAAATATTAACAACGTTTTTATACTTAGTTATTAGTGCAAATCTATGTGAAAGCCACCTAATGTAGAAATCGTAAGTCGGTAAGGCGACGCCGGAGTCAGTCTTACTGCATTACGCACTAAGAAGCCTAGCTTACAAGATTTACGCCCTATCCTATTACTCGTATTACCTGTGGTCTGACTAATGCTATTATTAAACGATGTGTATCTCTGTGTAGCCTGAAAATTGTTGCAGTAGTTAAAAATGTAAGAATTTTTCTTTTCTGTATGAAGGTGGGACGGACATTAAATTACTTTTTATTATACCTAGTTGTATATATTAGTTAAAATGTTTTTGTTTTTTTGTTTTATTTCAGTCGAGGCATTCAATTCAATACAGTACAATAATTAATTGCATTTAAATAATAGACTAATATGTATTTTGATTTATTACCATTCTAATTATAATAATTTACATGTTTTAATTGTTGGTTGTAATAAGTTTAGTTAAAATGACATGTAATGAATTATATGTTGTTGCAAAACTGTTTTATTACTATATATACATACATACATACATACACACACACACACACACACACACACACACACATATATATATAATTGGAGTGCCCAGAACTAGAGCTCTTAGGGTCGCCAGAGTTGTTGAAGTCAGGTCAGTGAAGCCTTAGTAATAGGATTCTGTGGGGACCCTTGGGATACGGGCCCCTAAAAACAAAATCGAAAAAAAATCGACAAGTGCAAGACTGAATCGCGCGTCGAGGATCCGTACAGATGGTTATTTTCTAGGTTTACAAGTTGGTTACAAGCCATTCTCACAATAAACTAAGAAAATTGCTAAAACAGGAATGAGGTCTGTGATTCCGCAGTGTGTCGTCAGGTCGTAGTCGATAGCTAAGCGATCAATGCGACTGTTCTACGACCATAGGACAATGGTTCGAGCCTCGGCGACATTCGATATTTTTTTATTTTGTTGTACTTTTTATTTGTGTTTATGACGTTTAAATTATTCTGATCTAGACGTGAACATAGTTCGGAGTAACAATCTAGTAAATAATAAATTGCTTCATCAAGGTAAGAAGTTAGGTAAGTATTTAATAAAACTCCTTTTTTCACAAGGTCAACTGGTTTTTTCGTCCGCCTAGCGTGTGCTCCGTCTCCTTCTGCCTCCCACCGGGCTGTGGGTAATTGAAAAAAAGAAGATTGTTTTTTATGTGATATAACTATAATTTAACTTCTATTTAACAACTTAACTAAAACATAATCTTCTCGGGTTTGATTACTATAATTTGATTTTGTTTTGAGAGTGATTATTTTCAACGCTACATCTTATCACTTGCTTATTATGTGACTTCAGACAGGCGAAATAAAGCACCGAACTCGGCGACGCCCATAACTGTACACAGAAAATTCTAAATATCTATCACTAGAAAATTACTATTTTTTATTCACAATCGGTCTAAATCTAAAATCGTAATTTACAAAAATAAAAACGGTTAAAATAATTCAAATTAATCTGTGAAATATAAACTGCATCTATTTCGGCGTGCGCGCCGTCAATAGCCCGAGCGCTTGAGCCCGGGCCCGGCCGGCGCGCGCGCCCCGCTCCTGCCGGTGACAGTTGCACGTACGGCCCGCCCCGCGCAATAATACGGCGATTTGCACACTTCAGCGGACTCGTCCGGATTTGTTACTCCTGTAACTAATTCGCCCGTTTTCACAGAGTAATAATATAGTTTCGATATAAGTTTGTGAATCGTAATATCATTGAGAAATGCCTCGAGTAAAGCTTTATGTTGCAGCACTATTTTATTTAGTCGATTTCGCGGAGCCTTTTTTTTGTAAATATTTTGATGAACACCGTGGATAACGCTGTCAATAAACGTTAATAAAACTCTATTAGAAATAAGAAATGTTTTTAGAATAAGCTAGCTTGTTGTCCCTTAAAGCAGCTATTAAAAATTATCTTTTATTATTATCGGATTTTAGAGGATTAAAAGAGATTGCAAATTACCGGAGAGTAAATGATCACTGGCGCACATGGACAAGCAAAACCCAGTTTTGTGCTTTTAGAAAGGAACTGACCATATTCTCAAATATCGCTTACCCTTTTTGTAGCTTTTGCGTCGAACAGAAATTGAGAAATTTTATTTTTAATACAATGTTGCTATTGCGTTGAAACGAAATTCAGGTTAAAGTTTTCAATACAAACAGCACTGAGATATAATAGTATAATTGCTTAAATCGACATTGTTTTGATAAATAATAATTTCATACAAATTACAATTTATGAAAACAATAATTTATATATAATAATAATTTATATGCAGACTATATGAAATCGGAACAAATCCGTACATCTTGGAAGCTCGATTGATTTACTAAAAAAATTGCCTTAAAGTAATTTCTAAAATTACTGTCTGTTTATTTCTTGCCTAAATCAAATACCACCGGAAACACTTTAATACTCATTCGTTTATTTTTTATATAACGTAAGGTTGCTGTAAACATATCATATATACATGGTCTATTATTTAATTTTACTTTTCGCTTTGAGTTCAAGTGAACTTCTTCAGTTTCGTGTTCGGAATCAAGCACCTTACAATTAATATTTCTTATGTTACATTTTGCAGCCATTTAGGATTGAACCAGCTAAATTTAACTTCGCTAAAGGTTTAGTTATGAAAACAGAACTCGACGGTTATTTTAATATCTTTTGAATTTGCGTGTAAGGTAATAAGCTCTACCCCTAGGGCAGCCTAGGGGTAGAGCGAGAGGCGCGATTGCTCTAAGCGCTATGTAACTAGAGGCGCTAAAAAACCAATTGCAAAAGACAATTTTCAACAAAAAATTAAATTTTGATGTTGCTTATATCTTTTATAGCTATCAAAATATAAAGGAAGAATTCGATAACTATAATACTTGTAAATGACAAAACGGTCATTTTCGTTGACCGAATTTTGTAAAACGAAATCATGACGGTGTTTAACTTATGTACATATTTAATACAAATATATGTTTCTTATCAAAATTCATATCAACTTTCTCAGTTAAACAGAAAACAATAAAAATTTTGCGCGCTTCTATAACAAGCTTCAGTACCAAACCAGGAAATTGAAGTAAATGCGTAGATACTAAAATTTAATAAATGTGACCAACATGTAACACTTAGATGAAAATCTAGCTTAATAACTATGGCATTCAGTACCACAATAAACACCAAAAAATACTTATTTATCGAGTTGAAACAGGTCACGGCGTAAATAGAGTAAAAAATTAAATTATACTAAGAATGCATCCAAGCTATATATCGTTAAATGCGTGTTAGTAATACGTAGGTATACGTCGTATGAAAATAGGAGTGGTACCGTGCTAATCCGAGCCAGCGGTTAATCCGGGCCATTGTCGGACATTTTAATGCTTACGCCCATTGTGGCCCCGGCTAACTCATACGCGAATAATCGACACATTATACGCAGCGCCCCGCCGAATTGATTTCCATTCGCACGCGAACGCCGGGTGTTAGTGATGTACTCTCGCATGTAAAGAGAGAACGGTGATGTGTATTATACCGTTTATAATTGATATAGTTTCGTGAGGTCACTGTCGTTGTAGTATGTCCGTCTTATAGAACTGTATAAAGTAACTAAATATGTAGTTCTATTTATCGTGGGAGCAATCAGGAGTTTCATATGGTACGATCCTTATAAATCCCATTTGCTGCACTGACAAGATTATCAATCGTTTATTACAAAAATCGTCGGTTTAGAGTATTTACAAAGTAGACGTTCTATAATAAGCCAGTATTTTGATTTGGATATTAAATTATTGACTAAATGCATGTAAAATGTGTTTTAAAATTTTGTGCTCCGGAATAAACATATACGAAAACGTGCGATATAAGTGCTAAATATGTCTTAAAGCTTTTTTTGTTATGACTTTTGGAGACTATAGTCCATGTGCATACATATACACGTGGTACGACTGTATGTCTGTACATTTTAACTCTTACGGACAGTCGAACGGTCACGCACCATCGGACGATTTCACGAAAGTCCAGCTCGTCAAACAACGCTACCTGCGCGGACGTACCGCGCGTCGGTGGAGTGTGGCCCGTGTTTGCCGCAATCGGACACCGCGGAGTCGTTTCCGGCACGTGAAAGTATCGCATTAGCTCGTCAAACAACGGATCGTAGGTCTTTTTTTTCCCCGCAGCTGGCCGACACGACTAATTACATCAATTACAGGCAAATAGACCGCTCTCAAGTTTCCTGGCTCCCACCTTTGTCAATATTTGCGAAGTCCCGCGCGGCCGGCGCGGCGGCCGCGGGGGCGCGTCCCATTTTCGAGGCCTTATAAATTCATATAATCAGGTTCCGAATTATTCGATTAAAATGTTTTATCGCAGTGAGATTTGAAAATAGCAAAATGTTTTGAATGTAACAAATAATACAAATCAGTTAAGACATTTTAAATACGAATTGCTATATATGAAAATGTGATTTTATTCACTGCCAAACGAATCTTCTTGAAGTGAAACTTCTTTAAGCACGTAGGCAAAAAATTCAGTACGATATAAAACAGGTCGCGTTCACGCGTCACATTTTCGCGTTACGAGGCTTCTCGATTATGTTCATTGTAAAATATCTTATTTTAGTCATACTAAACCAGGGATTGGAAAAGTATAAAATAATAACTATATCATTACTAACTTTGCGCCCATGGCTTCGCCGATGTGGACAAAAAATCCAGTTTGTTTCTTCAGTGTTATGTGCAAAGAGCTTCCGTTATTCATAGTGGCGTTCCCGGTTTCGATTCTGGTTTTGGCTGTTTTCGTTCTCGGTCACTCTCTTGATTCCGCTTCGGATCCGACTCCAATTCCTTCTGAATTTTGGTCTCTGTCCGGATTCTCGATTCTGCTCTCCATCCCGCTTTCAATTCCGATACCACCAAGACAAATACTAGTATAAAAATAAATAATAGGTTATAAATACTTTGGAACAGTGTACTTTTCTACATGTGTGAAAGAATATTTATACATTATACCACCGCACTTTCCCCTCCCGAGGGTAAATTTTTTCCTGACATTCGATTTTAATGAAATGAAGCCTATAATCTGCTACAGGACAATCTCTTTCTACAGGGAAAACCACATCAAAATCTGTTAAATAATTTCAGAGAAGTGCGCGAACAGACTTTATTGTATTACTCTGACATAGTATAGTTTTTTATGTGTGTAAGAATTTATATATTTTGTACAACCCCATTACACACCGCCTTAAAATTAACTTTTTTCCTAACATCCAATTTAAATAAAATAAGGTCTATAGACTTTATTTCACGAAAATGTTTCATTTATGAAATACAACAAAAAATATGGGCTGCTCGAAGCTAAGCGTTATCTACCCATGAAAACCGCATTAAAACCCGTTCAGAAATTTCAGAAATATGCGCGGACAGACAGACGAAAATTTAAAAAACTTTTGTTTTCTGTTTCAATTCTATCATCATCCCCTCTCCATTTTTAACACGTTCCTTTAATTTATAGACACACTGAGTCTTACTGTTTTAGTATATCTAAAGATATTGAGATTACTCTTAACATTAATCACATTGTTTTGTTCACAGAATTTTTCTTAAATTAAGCACCTATCTTTTCCCTTTTACATGACATATAATTTCTATCTGCGCATATTAAGGTAAACTCATTTTTTTGAGTTATAAAGTATTGCGTTTGTCCGCGGCTTCGCACGCGTAGTCATGCAATTTTATTAATTCAACATTTCTTATATCCAATAATAATGTTATCATTGATACAAAACCTACCCTTTTTTATATTTAAGTTCCAATTTCACGATTAGTTCCTATTCGGTTTTGTTTTCTTTTCCAATCCTGCATCTCTCTCTTTTGTAATCGCGCTAACGTTCACGATTTCGATATCGATTCTGGTTTTTTGTCAATTATTGCACAGAAATGTCTTAATGGGATGTATAAAACATCTTGCGTATAATCCAGAAAATACTGTACCTGTGTGTTAAATTTCATCTACATCTAGCCGTTTGTGCCTAGTTGCGTTACAAATAACCAAACGTCGTCACCAAGTTTGTAATGTTATAATAATACTGGATATATTACTTACAAATGACGCAGTGCAAAAATCCAAATAAAATATTTTTTTTTTTATAATCTAAAGATGTTTCATTTATACACGTACAGTTTTTTTTTTTATCAAAAGTCGCCTTTATATTTCGTTTGACTTAAGTTTCGTTAACATTCGTATATCAGAAAGGAAATGATTTTGTTACGTAAAAATGAACTGGCCAAATAAATGTATATATTTACAGTTACGGTCCATGACATTCTATTTGAAATTCAATTACTCCAACTTTGAATTTGACACGGAATCAATTCAACTTTCTGTGCATTTTTCGTGTTATGGTGTATTTAAAGCAAAGTAGAGAGGGTTTTGAGCTAGTCTGCTTTTTTAACCGACGTGAACGAAGAGAAGGTCTATGTTCGTCTGTATGTATTTTTTATGGATGTTCAGTGATAATTTCGTCAATTGTAGACCGATTTTGAATTTTTTTTCGCTTGAAAGGGTATACTCCCGAGGTGGTCCCATACTCACAAAAGCAGGATGTGATGATGGGATCCCAGAAATATCGAAGGAAACTGAAATATCAAAATATAATAGGCACGTATAATGTGTTTGTGCTCATTTTTAAACCGACTTCATTTAGTTGTTCCAGTCTTTTGCGTGTGGTAGTTACCATATCATATCATGCTGCTGAGCTGATGATGGAAGTCCCAACACTCCCTAACGGAGTCAACGTCCTTATCGTTCGGAGTTGGGCGATAATACTGCGATTTGTCGCCAGAAACTACTTTACAATGGCTATTAGTAAAACCTAGTATTCACCGAATTAAAACCAATTACTTACCTAATAATCCACCTACATATTTTCATTCATTTATTTAATTGCAACGTGACCATCTTAGCAGGAACACATCAGAACTATTAGTGATAACAGTAGAAGCAGAGTTAATTAATTTAATGTAGAAGGGAATGAAAATGTAATCTGTATAAATTTTAGAACTTTTTATATCATAAAAAATAAGTATAATTTATGTAATATGTATAAGAATAATTTGGTTATTGCACTCTAACTAAAAATGTAAACACTCTGGAATGATTGCCAGTGGACAAATACATTCGGGATCGAAACTACTTTTCCGCTTGCTCCGTACAAAAGTAAAGGAATACCTGGCCGATTTTATTAACCGTGTATTAATGCACATGTAAAGTAGCTAAGTGAATTATGAAATTACAATTAATCGACAACTAAACAATTTGAAATAAAATAAATTATACAAATAAAAATAAAAACCGCCGTCAAAAACCTATTTTAATAATCTTTAAACAGACTTCAAAAACAACTAGTTGGTTGCTTTCGGACTTGGTTTCGGCTAAAGATAAATCAAAGACAGTTGTGTTTCTTCTATGAAGAAGATCTTTTAGTACAAACGTTTCATATTCATTTACATATATGTTCTTTTGATTTTTTTATTTTACTGAAACCGACTCCATAAACAAGTAATTAGTTGTTTTTGAAGTCAGTTTAAAAAATATTTAAATAGGTTTTTGACGGCGGTTTCTATTATTACTTTTTTTAATTTATTTTTCTTCCTTCTATTCATATTATCTTTCTAACTGGGTTCTCTCATATTCCAATATAAATAGCCATTCCTATATCTCTCGATATTAGTACATAATTATCGAAGATATAAAAGTGTAAACACACCAGACGTACACTGGCGTAATTTAGAAAATCCCTTCTTCGACATGTCTCGGGGAGTCACCCCGTATTTTTGACAGTTTTACCGCCGGGAATCGTAGAAACGGGAAACGGGGAACATAGCGTCGCATCTCGGCATTCGACCAAGTGCGCTTACACACACTTTTACTCATGGATCACGTGAACCATTGGTGTACGTGGATCGAATGAAAAGGTCAATTGACGTGACCAAGCGCTCGCAATTGGTCGAGCACGCTCAAACAGTGAGCTGAAATTACTTATAGAGAAGAATACGGATCCAATGATCGATTGAGTGCAATGGTAATGCGCATATATTTACGTACCATGTGGAACGATGAGGAAATTGGTTCTTTTTGTTAAATCGATAGGGTGTTACCGGAAATAACATACAATATTGCTAAATATGTATTATTTGCTATGGACAGCGTAAATTGAGTATCGATATTCCATTCTTAAATAAGACTAAGAGAAAACATATAGTAGTGGTGCTATTGGACATGGATCCTTCGATATTTATTGCATTGGCAATGATCATCGGCAGCGAGGATAACAGGATGTTGGCTTCAATATATCAGAAAGAAGGTCTAAATTGACAAATATTTACGAATGTTTGAATTCTATATATTTAATTGGTGTGCTTTATTGGCTTAATATTTATGCTTTTATGGTTTAGATATTTTCAAGGCGTCTGAGAAATAAAAGAACCTTTAGATTGATATTATAGCAAAGGGATAGATATTTTAGGAAAATATGATGAGTATAAGAGGAAAGCAAGATGATCTTATGGTTAGATGCCAGACCAACCAGACGAGTACACAAAGAAATTGTACAAACATCAAAATGATAGAGGAGCAAACGAGAATGGTAATTGTCGTTTTCCATTATCCAAAGACGTGTGTGACAAACCCTATGTTCAGTTGCGTAGCTAGGGGCGGGCGGCGAGGGCGGTCCGCACCGGGTGCCACCTATTTAGGGGTGACACCCGAGTTCATCCGACCGCAAATTTTGATTCACAGAAAATGGACAATAAAATATAAAACTCACTAGAGTTTCTATTAGTTAGAGTTTCTATTAGAGTCTATGTTAGTGTTGGCAACAACATGCTAGAATGATTGTAATAGAGCGATAACAAAAATAGAGTACTATAAGGATCTTAATGTGATATGTGAGATCTTAATGTGAATGTTTGTGGAGCAATTAAAAGAAAGCTTCGATTCACCTAAGCTTTCTCATTTTAATATTTCAATTATTTCCTTATTACTTATTACTATATAATAATAAAAAAGCTTATTACAATAATAATATAACAGTGTGAGTTAAACAAGTTTAAGGAATGGGTGATTTAACAATATCTGTATAAGTAGACGTAGCGAAGAAGAAATGGTGTGAATAAGATAATGGATATTAGCAAGAAAAATACATAATAATCGGTGATATAGAGAAAAGGAAGTAGTAGTGGGTAAGGAGAAGAATGCGTGGCCAAATTTACTGTCTGCAAATGTCAATCTCAAGTTGCACAGGATGCAAGTAATTAACAGTTAAAAAGGAAAGCTAAAATAGGATGGAAGAATGATTTCATATATCAATATGAAAAATTAGTGGCGGCTGACCAATGCCACTGCAACTAAATATTTGATTGACGGTGGGTTTCGTCAGAGATGCCGAAGGGAAGCTTTGGTAGCGAGACTGGCTGTATCAGCCCCAATGAGTGGTGCAAAACCGAGATCATGTCGCTGCATAAAGGTAGGGTTCACGGCATGTTTGCGTAAGTACTGCACTATATCGTTGGTGAACTGTACATAGATCGATGTTTATATTGTACATATATGTTTCCCTCGTCCGTGTGAAATGAATTTCTTTATTCTTTACATTCATGATGAAAGTAATTTTTTTTTTAAATGTTTTTATATGGCAACACTGAGGCTCAATGTATGGCTTGGGAACCGGCAATAAGTTTAGAGTTGAGAAAGTGTGTCGAATAAATTCTTGACGCCTCGGCCGACCTCTGTTGTTGCAAGATAAATAATCATTTATACGTAGTTTGTATATAGTTATGTGTAGTATTAAATTAAATATTAAATTCGATAAGCACATTACAAGCAAAGATTTAATACAATTTATTATAATTTTTTAAGTGTATTTATTAACTTCCCGCTAAGAAAATTGAAAATTTTCTAAAATTTTCGGGACGTTATCGGTTTCACCCCATTTTGCAAAAATTAAGTTCTCATCAGATCTTGACGTTCTGAGGGTCTAGGAAGCTTCCCTGATCATCCCTGAGATGAAATCCGAATGTCTGTGTGGATGTGTGTGTGTGTGGATGTATGTAAACCTCTTATAACTTTTAAACAGCTTGACCAAATCGAGCCCACTAAACGGTGTTCCAAAGAGTTTCACCAAACTTAGATTTCCTAAAAGTTTGGGTCAATTTGTACCGGTAGATTTTGAGAAATTTTCAAAAAACTAACAAAAAAATTTTTTTAAAGTGGTTTTTTTCAAAATAACTTTAAAATGGCTTGACCGATTAATTTTTAAATCTAATCGGCTGTTAATCTATTAAAAACACGTCGATTGCCGCAAACCGGGCCAAAATCGGTTGATTCGTTTGTGAGAAATCGTTGTCGAAAGAAATAAAAAAAAAAAAACAGTTTTTTTGGAATAACTACGAAACGGCTTGACCGATCGATTTCAAATTCTAACCAGCTCTTGACCCTGTAAAAACACGTCGATTGCCGCCAAACGAGTCAAAATCAGTTGATTCGTTTGCGAGAAATCGTTGTCGAAAGAAATCGAAACAAATCGTTTTTTTACTCAAAAAATTGCGTCAAATCCCGTATATTTTCGAGTGTTTCAAACTCGAAAATAGCGGGAAGTTACAGGGTTAACCTATTTTTTTATTAAAATCCGTAATTATTTAAAATAATATATTTGTATTGTTCTATGTCTTCAAGCTTATGTCAGATTATATATTTGGTGTACTTAAAATAAAAATGCATATACAACGAATGTGTAATAAAGGACCTTATTTTCATTAGTAATATGATATTATTATTATATTAATAATGATAATAGATTTCTTATTTCTCCAAGAATACTTAATGGTGTTTTTGGAGGAAATATAAAAAAAAGAAAGTTGGTTATTATTTCGAGTTTCATGTAGGCATACACCGATGACATACACCTTTTTATTTTCTTATTATTAACAGTATAAAATTTTAATGTTTATTAAACACCTAGATGTGTAAACATTTTCCAATAAACGATAATTATTTTCGTTGCAATTATTACACATTTTTGTTACATGCCAAAGTGTAGCGAAATTTGAAGGTAAGGCGCACACTCGTAAATGATTTTGAAACCTTACATATGAGTCTTATGAAAATCCCCATAATGGCAAAACCAAAATTGGCAAGTTAATTGAATTTGAAATTTGTCGCGTCATTTAAAGCCGCGTCTATTTTAATGGAGGGAAGCGTATATATAATGTTACGGAACACATCGACGGAAAAATGATATGGAAGACTACGTGTGTCCGAAACTTAAATTGTAGACATTGGGAACGAATAGAAAGTCGTGAAATACAGTCAGACAAATTAAGAGCAAACTGTGTGAAAATCATAATTAGGCGTTTATAAAGGTTTTTTACACGTACTCCCATAGAACCCTAAAAATCTGTCTACACTAAAATAAAACTTTCACTAATGTAACGCCACTGAATGAACAATGCAAGCGTTGGCAAAGTCGTTCTACAAATGTAGATTGGCAAATTTTCAATTAAGCCATTGGGAAAGCGCTCAGTACCTACCCACAACTCGGGCGGCCTCAAGCGGTCGAGAGCGGGCTTTCAAAACAGCGTTGACTAATTGAAAGCGGAATGTCATAAATATTGTTAAGTAGATTTTTAACGGCTTCGTCTACTCGGGCACAGCTTCCGATTGAGCGACACGCTTCGTCGGTATGACTGAATACTGATATGGATATTATTATGTGGATTTTGTCTGTGGTTTTCTCGGTATAGAGATAGTATTAAGTCTTATTTTTAGTTCATTTTTGTAATTCGATTTAGATTTGCATTCAATAATAATCCTAATACCGATTTTAATCCAGAGCCTTAATTTCTGTCTTGATCTATATTTTCTTGAATTATTAGTGTACTCATTTTATGATTGAGTGCATTTTATTATATGCGATTGAGAAGTATGAAAATGTAATTTAAAGATCCATTTCATACTTTTCCTTATAACCCAAAATTTATCTAATGTGTCTGTTTGAATGCAAAAAATTGGTTGTCTATAAAGTCGGTTTACGGACGATAATTTCACGTGATAACGTCATAAGAAAACATTGATGAAAAGTTGTATACTTTTACGAATTGAAATAAATTATTTTCACTGAATTAACATTATTCGATTTATACGATGTTATCACGTCAAAAAAGGTGAATCCAAAGAATGAAACAGGACATTAAAAATACTTGAGAAACATACAAGAATGTGTGCTATTATTTCATAAATGAGGATAAATTAATCAATTTGAAACTCGTGTCTTTCAACGATGTCTATCGGAATCGGTACTAAAATCGAGGTCAGGCTCCAGTTTAAAATTTAATTCAGCAAGAGGACGGAGATTGAAATCAGAATCGAGGCCATTACAATTTTAACTAATAAGACTCTTTCAGAAAAATATCATTTATATAATATTTGAAAATCGTTTATGTGATCAGAGTATTGCTTACGCCTGCAATGATTTGAAATTATCCATAGTTAATACAACATGTAGTTGAGATTGCGGCATATTTTATAAATAACTTGTCTTACCCATAGAATAATAATGTTTTCTTGGTAAGACGAGACGACAGCGTGACTTGTTAGCGCCAACCTTAAGACGATAAACCGAAACCCTATCGACACAGTGAACCGAGTCCATTTATACATATCGCGTTATTTCGCTTGTACTTTGTTTAGGACCTGTATATGGGACGATATAACATCATCAAGGGGCGAACGAGCATTTGAGCCGCCAGAATATAAATGATCACCGCCGCCCAGGGACGTTTGCGACTGGGGGGCGTCACCAGTGGATAGGAATAAGATATCTGAAGGAGAAAAGAATGGGCTAATAAAAAGGGGAGGGGCAGATGGAAAAAATTTGTAAGGTGATGTAGGGCAAGTGGGCCACCGGAACTCTCACTCATTGAAAGAAATGCAGCAGCGGAAACTTCATGCCTGTATTCTGCGCGAGTGTGGTATTTCACCGACCGCTAGCCGGCCCGTTTATGCGGTGTCCAAGCAGACCACAATATGGCTCTAAAACAATAGCTCTGTTTCAATTTGTCAACAAACACTTTCAGGGGTTTGCATCAAAAGTTAAAACGTAGTTCTTAAAAGTGACCCGCAAAACTTGACAGGTAATGTGTGTACAATCTGTTAAATCTTATATCTTTACAGATTACGTTTTAATATTTTGTGTAATTCGCCCTTTATATTGTCGGGAAAGCACGGAAAAAATTAAAAAATACCAAAAGATAGAAATGTAAATCCAATGGTATTTATACGTGTACAATTATATTATTTCCCTACTAATATTTTTTTCTTGGCATGGATGAACGAAAAAGGAAATAAATGACTTAAAGTTGTAGGTGATAAGAAATACTAACTATGAACTCTTAAAACATTTACAAATGACTATATTGAATTAATAAATTTTATAGTTACTATTCAATAATAGTTTGTTTTCGATTAGTATATCCAGCTTTTAACATTTTTTTCTTTTAGTATACTACGAAATAACTGGCTTCCATGTAAAAATACTTCAATTTAAAGCATTTATTTTTTCCAATAAAAAAATTTGAACTCCTCTACAGCTCATAGCAACAACATATGTTCTCACAGTTCATTCCGATGAAATACATATAAAATACTTAGATAAAATGTTCATAATTTTGAAAGACTAATATATGACCCGTTTTCGATTCAGGTGGTCATTGCCACCCATGGATACACACAACTCCAAAGGAATCCTAGTATATTTTGGACGGGTATAGGATATTTGATTGACGGGGAAATGGCTGATTGAAAGGCAGTGAGGTGAGGCAGGGGTGCAGCAGTGAGTCATCGGAATTCTCAATAACTAGACAGAACGCAGAAGCAGAAGGTCTTACATTTCGTCTGTACTTTGCGAGAGTGTGGTTATCTCACCGGTCGATCAAACTCATTTTCGTGCTGTATCGAAATTGATCACAGATTGCTCTGCCATAAAAAAAATGATCTATTGCAGTCAAACTGGAAAGAAGGGGATTTATCAGAAGTGAATAAACAGAAAAGTCATTAATAAAAATGAGCAATAGCAATTGATTTAGATAATTACTAACTGTAATATCGACATCATATACATTTGAGATCTTTCTCTGAGCAATTACTCTGCCGTTTGTCATTGACTGTACTTGGCCAATTTTTTTTTTCTGTAACATTGAAACCGTACCCTGATTCGAAGAACTTTAGGCGTTTCGAAATATTTTGGCCTCGTTGTCGATCATTGTTGATGTGCCGAAATTCATGTTTTTTACAATTTTAATCATATAACAATAATATATATCCTAATGTTTATGTGTCTTTAATTTCTGGGCGACATATCTGGAAAGTTTATTTTTTTAATTCGCGCTGTGTAGCTAATGTCAATACAGTTTCGGTGCGTTCTCTATATCCGATATACAGCAACAAAGATTTAGTATATAAAATCCGTTTTAACCGTTAAATAAAAATAATATTTTCTTTTATTACTTCGTTTTGTTAACGAGTGTGTTAACGAGAAAACTACGATCAAACAAACTATTATTAATATCAATAATTTATAAACGAAGCAGTTACTCTTAAATTATTTTTCTTTTATAAACGTTACTTTTTTCTGTAAGGATTAGTAGTCAGATTTGTGTATTTTATTAATTTAGTTTTTTTTTTGCCTTAGTTTCATATATTTTTCAGCCAAATTACGATAAAAATCTGTATAGCATAATTAATGGCTTTCAGTGATACGAAAAACCCAAAAATTTTAAATATTTTTATTTATATTATATTCATTTATTCTAACTTTATCTTCATACATAACATTTGAAAAGCGTCATAATATTTCAAGAAATTGTCACTTTACCATTCGTTTGTAAGACAATTTTTCCTCAAGAAGAACGAGCAAGAAACTTGAGGGTAAAGTTTTTTAAACTTATTCATATGCAATCACAAACGAATATTATATGGAGACAAACATATCGAAAGAAGGTAATAAGAGCTGGTTATGTATATGGATAGTTTGTCCTCTAAATATTAAAAAATGTATATATTATTTCTATCCGACTGCAGCGCAGCCCATAAAAAGGATTATGAGTTTGACCTGTAGCTATTTATTCGCACTACTACAGTAAACGACTTATTTACATGATTTATTGATTGTCATGATTTATTTAAATTATACGTAGTTAAATTTGTCTTGCTAATCCGAGTGTCACTGATGATATAGTAATACAAAAAATTAAAATATCGATTTTGTTGGAGCCAAAACGAGCGCCTGAAAAAAAAATTTCCTTGCAAAGCTATCAATAGAGTACCAAAATGAAATCTATTTAGAAAAAAACCAACAAATACACAACTCAATATCTTATGTAAATCGTATGTAACAATTTAAGTTGCTCTTAATTAAAGATAATATATGTGATAAACACATATTGTAAAATTGTATCATACACTCTTTGCGTGGAAGGGCATGTTAAGCCGTCGATGCCGGATCCGATCTGAAGGTCCAAAAATCTCTCGATCTAAAATGAAAGCACTTCGGAGGGCACGCCTCATCCCGATTAAGACCTACAACAACACGAATGTCCGAATAGAGAAAAAGAACATACCGCTGAATTTTTACCAATAAACTTAGGTATACATTGTGTCATTGATTCGATAATACACAAATTAGACGACCGCTTAAACCGCCTAACATTTATTTAAATTACATGAGCTATATAATTACACAATGTAAGATAATAAATTGTTAAATGAAACTCAAATTTTCTAACCAGTCTAGGACTGCCATCAGTTTTCAAGAAATTCATACGTTCGGTTATACGTTATACCGAGCTGTTGTGGATTAAGCACTGATTTATTCGCGACAGGCCAAGCATATTTTGTTTTAAGTGGGGTAGATGCTTTAAACTTGATCACATGTGCACGAAATCGAAAAAGGCTTTAAATAACCTTCGTGATCTCAATGTTCTGGAAGAATTGAGCGTGTCTGAAATCTTATATAAGCCGATACATCGCAGTCGTGTACTAAATAGCAAAAGTAGTAGATAACTGTCTTATGAAATATTTTGTTATCATCAAACAAATACATTTGTGAAGCTGTTTCAATATCTATTTGACACCAGCGCACAGTAGCTGTTTTTATTTTTATTTATGACATCAGCGCGTGGTAAACTTGAATGAACTCTTTGATATGGTGAGATAGTAATTCTCGGAATGTCTCCGTCGACGTATTGCTTTTTATTTTTTATATTTATCTTCAGCGCCTCCATTCAGAACGAATTTACTTTTGGTCTCGTTCTGCCCTGTGCTATTTTATCACCGCCATATATTTTACGTTATTTCATTTGTATACTTTGCGCCATCAATAGTTTATGAATCTGTTAACTTTGTTCCCTCTCCTTTCAATTATTGGTTTTGAATTCTGAAAACATTAATTTTTTGTCAATTATTTTGAATATAACCTTATTATAAGTCTTAAAGATGTTCACAATTTTCCTGTTGTCCACAGAAACGATCTAATCAGCTGCCCGTGTGAGACGCATATGAATTTCAATATTATACGTACTCACCATCAAAACATAATTTATTTTTTCGCCCCCATTTTAGTTCCCATTATTCAAATTTCAAAAGGGTGATATGGTACCTGTTCCATTTAAACTTAGTGAAATTTTTCAAGTCATTTTGATTGTTTCAAACCCTAGATACGGGCGTTCGACTGACTTTTTTTTAATTTTTTTATCAACGTGCCAGTCTTAACCTATACAATATTAATCAAAGTAAATCATTATGATGCAAAAAGCTAAGAACTGAATTCATATATAAAGACGGTAGCTTGTAAA
This sequence comes from Eumeta japonica, assembly GCA_005406025.1. Taxonomy (NCBI): domain Eukaryota; kingdom Metazoa; phylum Arthropoda; class Insecta; order Lepidoptera; family Psychidae; genus Eumeta; species Eumeta japonica. The sequence continues at coordinate 75,625 of BGZK01001712.1, forward strand.
TATGGATGTTTAAGAATAATTAGAGAAAAATATAAAAAGAACGACAACGCCTCGATATCTCCCGTGTTGGTGGTGTGTTTCAGTTTTTATATAAATTGAGAAATTTTAATAAAAAAATCCCTGGATAAAAGGCACTATGACCTTAGAAATCGATGAAGTCTGCTTTGAAGAAGAAAGGTCTCTAACTTTGTTTAATGTCCCTACTATAATGAGGCGTGTGTCGTTGTGTGATCTAAAGTTTTACTTTTCTGTTGAGATAGTATACTGATTGAATGCGCAGACGCGTATCTAAAAAATAGCTGCTAATTTTCTATCGGCTATTTGATATTTACCAAAATATTTAACGTCTACCTACCCCTTTTTTTGTCCAGGGTTCTATTATATTATTCTATGCATTAAATCTTTGTAATTTGAAAGGATTCAATGATATGTCTAACAAGGAATACTTACCAAAATTTTTTTTTTTGTTAGTTAACCATTTTATTTGTGATGCTTCTCCATGTAATAAATTAATACGATACTAATGAAAGTAATAGAAATATTTAATTGTAGGCATTCATAAGTCACAACAATATTACGAATTATTTTAGCTTAATTTAAAAAATCTATTCAGTAAATTTGACAATACGTGTATTTATCAATAATTTTCTAGACATTTTTTATTTTGTCAAGCGGCGCCCATTTGCTTCTCTATATTCTTTTTAACTAGATTATAACAATAAATCAAATAAAGATACATTTATTTATGAAGAAAAATAATACTAAACAAAAAACAATACTCTGTGTCTTAATAGTTAAGAACATTACGTCTTGAACTGCTTATGTTTCTTGCATATTCATTAAATATCGTGTATCATAATTATTACTCTTTTATTTCATTCTTGCATTGTACAAAAAATTAATTATAAAATTACCTAAAATTTAATATATTTATTGTCTAGATCAATTGCTTTTGCAGTCAACGCTCGCTAAACCTAGCTGTACAACCAAAAGAAGAAATTTGAAAGAAGTAATATTTAAGGAACTCGCTGCCTAATTGGTTTATATATACCACCTATACTTTTTTTATTAGTAGCTGTGAGTTGTCGAATTGAACATTCTAATTTTTGATTTAAAAGTGACATCATACTTTAAATCTTCGATGAATAGGTGTCCATTTTAATCAAATTATTTTTGAAAACCTAAAAAAAATATGTATTTAATTGTTACAATAATGAAAAATTTTTGAAAATAAGCTATTATAGATGCAGATTAATAAAATCGGTAAATAAAATATTTTCATTATTTCAGAAGGTTTTTTTCCTTTGAATAAGTTAATAAAATATTAATAATATTCAGTTGAATAAGCTTAGTTTAAATTAGGTACAAAGTCACAATAAATGGGTGCACGACGGGCTTGGTTCGCACCTGCACAAAGCCTCACGGAGTGGGAAAAATATGCATATTGAACGAATGGTTATTGCGACATTTAAGTACTTGTATGCAAACTAGAAAAGTTAAAATTATAATGTTTTCTCAAGCAACGGTTTTTAATACGGAAGTTTCAAAAGGTGATGAATTTTTCTACGCTATGTTCAGAAAAAAACACGTAAAATTTGTGTAACAAAAATATTAAATGAGATAGTCTGTCTGTCTATACATATATTTTTTGTCAAATTTTGTGATAAATACTTTTTTTATGATTTACTTACTCATTCTAATTTTACCATTTAATAAATTTATGTCTGTCTGTTTAAATGTCTTTAAAATTCAAGAACTGTTTAACTGTTCTTGATCAAAACTGATATATAGTACTTGAATTTGGTGTAGGAATAGCGTCAATTAGGCAAGTGATTTGTTCGTGGTAATTAATTTCTTGGACTTAGTTGATTTTTTTTTTGTTTATGTTTACTGCAATATGGACAGAATCGAGGAAAAATTTGGTAATTATATTGAAGATATTATTGCAAATCGTAGGTTAATAATTACTCGTAATATTGTAAGAGCTTCACAAAACGCATTTGAACTTTATAGTAATAACGAATTCAAGTTGCGTTAAAGGGTTGCGTGAGAAACTGTTTTAAATATGTTATTGCCTTTAGCAGGGTCGGACTGGGCTCGAAGGGCCTGGGTGGTATTATGAATTTAAGGGCCCCCCAGAAGCCTTCAATGCGGATAGATGAGATACACAATTTTAATGGTTAATTACGTAAGTTGAATGTCACAAGCAGATCAAAATCGGTTCATTAGTTCAAAAGTTGCCACGGTCCAAAAATTTTCAATAATGTGTTTTTCAAACTAACTTTCCAATTTTTTAACATGTCGATTTTCATACATGCATCATTTCATACTTCGAAAATTTTTAAAAAACGTCTTTTTAATATTACTTTCAAATTTTTTGATAGAACAACACTCCCGAAAAGACATCATTTTTGTACTAAAAAATGTTATCGAATTCCGCAATTCAATTGATCGGCAAATATTGTTGTTCAAAAACCAAAAAATGCGCATCACAAATTTCGAGCTCAATTATGTCATGTGTCTCAGCTAAATAGCGGGAAGTTTCAGGGATGGCCTCTTGGCCAACCGTTATTGACCGTTCGAATTTGTCTGTCTAATTTTTCTCTAGATATGAATAAACTATTTTACATGTAGGTCGTAAGTCTGAGAGTAGGTGCGGAGGGGCCCGCGCAGGCTGGGGCCCGGCTGGCAAACGCCACCTCGACTATATGGCCAGTACGACACTGGCCTTTAGTTATAAATAATTTAGGAAAATACAGCCGCAGATGACTTCCTATTCCATCACTACAGTAATCGTTAAATGCCGTTAGATCATACGAAAAATCGACTAATAACATATTATCACAATGAAAACTCAAAAATCATTGTACGAAATAAATAATTACTGCATTTTTTTCTCTAAAATCATTTAAGTTTTTTTTTCTTTTAACAAATTGTTATCATTCATCAGATATGTTACAAACCACAAGTCATGTTTAATGACATTTGTATTTCTTTTAAGATAGCGAAAAAAGATTTAATAAAAATATGTATAATAGCTAATCTACGACATCAAGAATTGTCTCTAGGGTTTATAGGCTTATATGCGCCCCATTAATAAATATGTTAATGACATTGCATCAGATAAACTTGGTTCTGTTGTTGATCACAGAATTTTTATTTGCACTGTAGTAAGAAGAAAGTTCGAAACACTAGATGACTGTTTGATTTTCGTTGACAGCATTTATGGTTGTCTTATAAATCTATCTGTCACCAGTTCCAGAACCAAAAACTTGATCTGAAGAAAATTGCAATAAGACTCATGTAAAAACTAAAATATTGTAGAAAGAGCCACCGGAGTATGAAAAAGGACATATATTTATTTATCGAAAAAAATGGCTTTAAATCGAATCCAATATAATTTTATGCATTTTCTTTGCATGTCTAAGCCAGTCATACGATTACTACGAAACTAGCCATATGTTTTACTCCCAAACAGGGAAGAATCTGAAACAAAAAATTACCCTTTTTATCCGACTTCGTCTACATACTTGTGCTATTGAATGAAATTACTTAACCGATTCTAAAAATTTCTTCAGTAATAAGAAGCTCCCTCAGGAAAATAGCCTTTTGAAGTTTCGCCTTGGCATTATCTACATATTTGTGCTGTGTCAAATTCTAAAAATTCTCTTACTCATAAAAAGTCATACTAAATTCGAGTAAGTTTTAGAAGCGCACTAGCGTTCGCCTGTGGCTTCGCCCGCGTGGACATAAAAAAATACCTTCATGTTGTGTATCGACCATTCACGTTTTCAGTCACGATCCCGGTCGCTATCTCATTCTCTATTCTGATTCTGATGTTGATCTTGACGAAAATTTGTCAGGATCACTCTTAATTCTGGTCGCAGTCCCGCTTTTGGTGTAGGACCTGCTCTTGATCTACATGGATTCCGATTCTGGTTCCGCTCACGATCCTGACCGTGCTCTTAATACTGCTCCTCATAACAATTCCGCACTTGCTCTTGACTTATAAATTTAGCCCCACCTCGATTTCGATTTTGGTCTTGTTCGCGATTTAGCGCGTTCTGATTTGGACGAATTCAGGGTAAATGCTTAGCATCAAAACAAAATACAAGCTATGTCATCTGGGGATAGTCTAGCTCCCTATGAGTGAAAGAATTATCAAAATTGTCTTAGGGATATAAATTCATGACTAAAGCTAGGGGCAAATGCCGTTGAATGGAAACGAAAGTTTATAAGTGTCGAAGTACCTTTAGTTTTAAAGTTATATTCACGCAAAGTGGTATCTAGGTTTATATTTTCAACTCGAAAAAAAATTGACTCTGAAAATTAAATTCTAAAAGTGGATATTAGTGACATAGAAACTGGTATTTGAAATATATATATATATATACACTGTAGGGCGTAGTCCAGGGCGGTATTCCGTCCTAGACTCTCTGGAAATAAAAGACCTTTCGGGCTCTGAGACATTTATTGTTCGGTTCTTCAATGTTCTCACGAATTTTAATACGATTTCTTATCAAATTAATTATAAAAATCCATAAACTTAAGCATAAGTTCTCGTCTCCTTTTTGTGTTTTTCTATATACTTCCTATTCACTTGTTATTCGTGAGATCGAATTCGACTATTTTATTTTATTCTATTGTAATTTTAAATCGAACGCGAACCCTCTTTTGCGAGCCTAAGCACGAAGGCCGGATGTCTCATATGCCACCTACTCCTAGATCCGCTACTACAATATATACATGAATGATATATTCGATAAACAAGGGATCGGGATTGTGATGGTAAAAATATTTTGCAGGATACAAAAGAAAAATGTTTTTCTATTTTATGCCCATGCGCGTGAACCCGCGGGTGGAAGTTAGTACTGTGTAAAAATACGTGTATGGAACCGGCAGGTCAGCAAAATATTGACGCCATTTCCGCCATACAAATTGACAAATCATCTGTGAGTATACATCTTTCCCTCACTCCTAGAGCTTTATGTGCCGATACGCGTATTAATATTCTTTTCCGGCAATGCTTTAGTGACTCCCCTAGGGTTGCGTGTGTGCATGAGCAGCGGTGACTATTTACTTTCTGGTGACCAGCATGCAAGTTTTACCCTTAAGAATCTTATAAAAAATTGCTTTTCCCGTCAGAATTTTAAGACTAAGTTTCCTTTAAACTGTGAATGACTCTCTTATTTTTTTTAATTGTGTGTTCAGTAATTTCTGAAGTAAGGAGGCATTCTTTGGTTTCAGTAAATATTATTTCATCTTCTAAACTAAAAATTTTGAATTAAAAAAAAATGTATTTATCTGTATTACTTATAAACGGCACTTTAATTTAACATTCACATGACTAAGTTTACAAATTGTTTTTTTTTATTTTCCAAATTACAAATACAGTACCTGAGAGATGTCAGTTACAAAACCATTTCAATTAAAACTTATTTACTTCCTCCTTTTAATGCTTTTTCAACCCCAACAACCGTTAAAAGGAGGACGTGGAACGCAAAATTAATTTTGAAAGTGACTTTTTGTTAAAAGTGATTTTAAAAAGAGACGGCGGAAGAGGCCCATAGTGGATTTAAACAAGAGTAATTTAGTTGCCTATGTATTGTTGCCAAATAATATTAAACTAGTTTCATAGTTAGTTCATTCAATTTATGATTGAATTTGATCATAATAAACATTATATGGGTCAAATGAAGTTCTGTGTAGAATTTATTAAGCTTAATCAGTTATCTATTATAATCATTTTTGTGTTGATACTGATAACGGTGTAAGTTGAATTAATTAAAGTGAATTAGTTATTATAATAATTTTCCTGTTGATATTGACCAGATGTTAATTGAATTTGTTAAGATGAATTAGTTGGTATAACAATTACTCATATTAATACTGAATAATATCTTAATTGTTTTCATTCACGAATAATAATAAGAGCAATACAGTTTACTAGTGTATTGAATAATGATAATCAAAATCATCTTATTTGAAATATTTAACATCTTATTACACTCGTATGGAATCAAGATACTTGATCACGGGAATCACAATTTTGTTAGGAGTAATAATTTTTTTTACAGTCTGTCTGTCTGTTTGTACATTTCTTTATAACTTAAGAACGGTTGGACCGATCTTGATGGAAATTAGTAGGTATACAGTTAGAGTCTGTGGTACAAAATGATAGGCCTTATCTTGTATTCATACACCATACAACTATAAAAAAAAAATTTTTTTTTTAGTAGCCATATTCATTCGTTTTTATTTGCGTGTGTATGTGTGTGTGTGCGTAATTTGCTTTTAATCGTAGTCACGGGAGGTTAAATTTTGTACGAAACTTTTAATGGAGGGAGGTACGCCTTTTTTTTGTGTGCTTAAACCATTCATACAATTACTATAAAACTAGCAATATGTTGCACCCTCGAATGAGAAGATTTCTGATAAAATATATTAGATAAGGATATCTGACGGTGTCTGTGTATTTTTATTATTAAACTGGACTACTAAACCGATTTTAAGAATTACTTCATTAATAAAAAACTCCTTGAGTAAAATGGACTATTAATTAATATTTCGCCTTGGCTTCATCTGCATATTTGTGTTGTTATAGACTCTAAAAATTCTTTCACTCCTAGGAAGTATTAATATCTACAAGTAAATAGCATAAAATTTATTTTGATACTAGCATTTGTCCTTAGCTTCGTCCAAATTTGACTGTGACCGGTAACGGAATCGAAATTGCAAATGGAATGAAGAGAATCAAATCACGATTATTATCGTGATCGGAATTGGAATGAGAAGAGATTAGATTTGAGAGCGGAACCAGGATCGAAAGTGGGACTAGAATTGAAACCTACTTAAATGGAGATTGGGTTCGGAATCAAAAGTGACACAGATGGGCATCGGGAACAGAACCGGGATCAGATTCGAGAACGGGAATCGGAATCGAATCGAAATCGATCGATTATCGTGATCGATCGATAAATAAAATGAAGGAATTCATTGTGTCGACGCAGACCGAATCGCGGTCGGAAGCTAGTACACTATAAGATTTCTCCATATACAATATAATATTTAAGTATTTTTACGTCTATTTATGTCTCCAAGATATTGAAAAATGAAAATACTAGCTTAAATATATGTAGGGCTCTAATAAATATGTATATGTACAGGTTATCTAATTTAAATAGAGAATGTGCGGGCATATTTCTGATAGCAGTTTTACCAGTCCCAACCGGTTCCGAAAATTCCAGCTATTATAAAATTGTTCTTTAGTTGATAAGTCTAGATCTACTGCATCGATTGGTTTCAAATTTATATCGATTCCGATTCCCAACAACTTATTTCTGTTTTTATAAATTTTACGTACACAGGCATTCGTACGTGCGTACGCGCGCACACACATAAAATTGACTATTTGCTAGGTGGAATTAAAAAAAACCAGTGTAATGTAAACATTCAATTTGATATACATAACGACAAAATGCTTTGTCTTAAGCTCGCTATTAACGAATAGCGAGCTTAAGACAAAGCATTTTGTTAAATTTCAACTCTTCGTATACAAGCGTAAAAAAGTTCACCCCGACCGTACCTACGCCTGAACATCGACGGGCTTTGTTCGTGAGCGTTTCGTTGGCAACACGACAAAATACTTAGCGAAGTCTTCAATCGGGTAGTACAAACAACACGTCGTTGGAGTTTCCGAGAACAATTTTTTTTCGGCTAGCTCGCGAATGAAAGACTTGTTTTTTCGCCAAATTAATCCAAAAAAAAAAAAACGGCAAAACGTCGCGCGTTCGCGCCACAATGGATCTGTCATTACAGTTAAATAATAGCTAGCATATGTGAAAGCCGCTTTGTGCCTCCCAAAAGGCGGTCGACGGCAAATCCCCGCGAGCGCAGTTCAGCCGGCAGAATAAGTCGTCACTCAATTTGTTCGTAGTTACGAACGAAACGCTAATCCTCGCGTCTTTCACAATAACGCGGCGAAAAGGCTGCGTCTGCGACGCGATCCCCGCCCGCCGGGATTTTGAGCGCCGGGGGTGATCCACGCGGTGCGGGCGGGGGTCAGACAGCTTCTACGCCCTCGACGTAGGTGGTGCTCGTCGCGATATCTACTGTCGCTACGCCGGATACGCGGTTTCATCCGACCGCGCGACGCAAAGTAGGATGACGTGTTTATCAATCTATGTATAGGTACATAATTAGTATCAGCGGTTGCTTCGAATTCTCATTTGCAATAGGTAACTGCTAACAGTAAAAGTTATAAACTAAATAGGACAAAATATCGGTAATCTTAGAGATATTGGCGTTTGTGGTATTCATTGGCATTGGTAATGCGTGATATCGTGTGATAAGGAAACAGTTCCGTCTTTTCCATACAAGCACGCGGGCACAGGCCGTCATTGTTGTTTAACTTACACTTAACAATACATTCTATTATCATTCACGTATTGCTTGGCTATCTAATAGGGTCACAAACTCCGCATACCCAAAGACCAAAACTTCGTGTGTCCAAAGACCCGGCTTTGAGTGTCTAAGGACCTTTTAGCTCTACGCCCAAGGGCCCCGACTTCGGTGCGCTCAAGGACCCAGTCTGGACTTGACACAGACAGACAGACGCAGTGGCCGCACAACCTAAGAAGGCCCTGTAAAGGGAGACGAATCATAAACTTCTTTACATGTAGGTACAAATCTAAAGCATTAAAATTGTAAAATTTAACTCTACGTAAAACTTAACCAGGAAAAAAATAATTTTGAAGTGTTTAATTTAATAATTTCTAAATTCATAGTTGATAAACAAAAGGCGTCGCACCAGCGAAGGGGAGGTCATGAAAATGTGACGATTTGTGACAAGGAATGGACTCCGAAAACCATAAAATTGTGTGACGTAATTTATAGATGGCCTCTTAAGTTGGACTATGAAGTGAAAAAGGATATATTAAATAGACAAATTTCGACACATCAAGAGAATATCAATCGATAGTTTCTGGAGTCTGCATGAAGGTAACGGCCGGGAGCTACATAATTACAATATTCTTTTTACTGGTCTGAAGGAAATCGTTGCTGAAATCACAATTAAAAAGATATTGAACATAAAAACAAACAGTATTCAACTTTAAAATACCAATGCTTAAATTTTATTTCCATAATAATTTGTTTGCTTATGTATTATATACAATTGTATCAAATCAAATCTTCCAATTCTTACGTTAGCATTGTTTTCGGTATGAATGTGAATCAACTGTTCTGTGTGTAGATGTGTATTGTCTTCTATGTTCTCTGTGTGTTATATTAATTATGTATATATAATTTGCCTATATTACCTTATACTTGGTTTTGATTTTAATTTGTGTCGGTGTTTCTTGTATCGGGGTTTTTTTCTTTTTGATAACAATTTGTAAAAATTAATTACTGGCCGTCTGTTAATCGGTTAATCTATCGTTATTGATCTGTCAATTAAATATTTGTATTAACAAATCACTACAGCGTATCACTAGGAGAGCTGTCGGTTAAAGTTATTCCTTTTTTATGGCATTTAAAGGGGCAAACGGGCATGCGAGCCATATGGCAGTATGTGATCACCGCCGCCCATAATACCCGCAACCCCAGAGAAGGAACTAGTGCTTTGCCGGTCTTTTAGGAAGTAATAAGGTATCTAATGGAGGGGGAAGGGGGAAGTAGACGACTAGAAGTCTCACTCACTGTACAAAACGCAATTGCGGAAACTGCTCCTTCACGTCTGTATTCTGTCAGAGAGTGGTATCCCGTCGGTCAGACCAGTCCATTTTCGTGCTGCAGCAAAATTGACCACATAATGGGTCTACCGCATAAGGCGGGCTCTGGTGACGGCAACCGGTGCAGACAGTGACGATCCTTCCAAGCGCATATATTATTGTGATTGTATAATAAAGTACTGCCGAGACGTAAATTAAGCTGAAATAACAGAAGGTGGAAAAGTATATGCCTAAGCAGTGAGTTAGAAAACTTGATACAAAACATGTAAGTAACAGTTGGTCTTGCAGGCCAGCCCCAAAACTGCCTGCACTGTTTTTAGCACCACAGTATTTTCGAGTCCGGAGAGGGCCATAAAGGTTATTGCTCCCATTTTTGATATCAAAATTATGAGCGTTCTCTTTGAAAATTATTAGAGAAGTAAAAATTATGACCACATTGTTATTTCGAATATTTCGTTAAAGATATCTTTAGAATAAAGCGACTGATATCTATGAAACTTACGATATTCGATACAGTTGTTGAACTCAAAAGGTATTTGAATTTTAAACATTCGGTTGAAAAATCTAATTTATTTTGAAATTTTTTTAAAATCTCTTAATAGTGATATGTTTTTATCAATTTTATCGATTTCAACGAGAGTTACGACAATCGACAAAGTTTTTCAAGCGCAAAAACAAATATTATTTTAAAAATTATATGAATTATTTTATTTATTTTAAGAATCTAAATACTATATAAAATATTATTGAGATTTAGGCTGCAAAATAATAAGTTGGACGATGGGTTAATATGCTTCCGAGTCACAAAATGAGTGATGTAATTTGACTTGAGCTTAAAATTCAATTGTCACTCGCCCGTTGTCACCATCGAACCCAGTACCTTTTGGTTTGAAGACGATGCTCTTACCTATCCTGAGCCACTATCGCAATGATTCCATCAAGCGATAATATAGATACCTATAATATATCGGTTTCTTTGGTTTTTTTTTTCAGATTATCTCGTTCTGGATCTTATAGCGCATAGAAACTCCTATATAGTAATTCTCTTCCTAGCATGCTGAGTGATTCTAACGTTCTTAATGAGATTAGCATTAAATGGACTGCCCAAAGGCTTTCAGTTTTGAATACTGAGGCTTATGTTCAAACGCTGCGCGATGTTCTAAACGTTGGCCAATCTAAGTTCTTTGTTTAACCTCGTTAGTGGCTAGACCTCGTCCAAGTTAGACCCATCTGATAGAAAAATCTGTCCTATGCAGATTTTCGACTATTATCACTGCGCGCTACTACTATTAGGCATCACATACCTAAATTTTCGTATTATCTATATGTTCATGTTAAACTCCCCTTAAGATTTCCAAGTTAGTGCTGAAGGCGTTCAGCGATTCTCGTATTATGACAGTTATGTCATAAGAAAATGGAAGTACATCGTTTTGATCCACAACATTGAAGATTTCTCAAAATCTGCCTTGTCCAGGTGGTCGTTTAGAATCGCTTAAATTTACATGCGAGACGGTCCGATGAAAACACCCACATATCGTATAACAAAAGTTTACGATCTGTTTATAATTCTTTGACAAATTTGTTGTCCATTTTATTGTAGAACATCAACTGCCTTTGCTCCTTGTTGATAGGCATTACGTTTTCTAGAATGATGAGTTCAAACAATTTCTTAAATATTTATCGATTTTTTTACCTGCTCTCAAGCTAATCGTAAATTTCATGTTAGACGTTTTTTTCAAAACAAAAAAATGAATCAAAAAGTATTCTAGAACATTCTAATCTGTGACATAGTTCACCTCTATGAAATGTTTAATTATAATTCGTTCAGCAGTTCGAGCGTGTTTGGAAGGACATGCTTTTCCATTCTTGGTAATTGGTATCTGGTAAATTCATACTATAATTGGATATTTCATGAGTTATTTATAAATTATGCTATAAAGTGATTTCTGAATTCGATAGCTTATTATATAAATATATAAGGATAAACCAAGATTATGGTAGGTATTAAATTTCGAAGCAATAGTGATGTAATTGTTATTTGTAACTTTGTCACTAAATGGTACACATTACACCATTAGCGTTTTGAAGGTTCACACGTTTAGTCTAGCATCGAATGCGAATATAGTTCTTCAAAATTGCAGGTTAACACTATTATTACGTTGAATGTTCCAAAAGTAGTTTCCGCTTTGTAAAGCAACAATGAACATGCTTACGTACGTACCTATATAAATGAATTCAAATATATGGATATATACCTAGATGCTGCTGATATCTACCTGAACTGAACCTAGATATAGTCATATCTAGGTTCAGTTTTATATTATCCATGTTGTGTTTAAAATAGGTTTCTTATCTGATGACTTTCCTTATAGGACGCTAGCTCTGACAGCGCAAACGATTTATAAACGCGCGTGGGCGTAATTTTACGTTTACACGTGTATTACCTGTATGTAAAATCTTAGTAATTACCATTTTTATTGTGTCTATTTCTTGCTTTAAATTCAATATTATTGTATTTTTCTGATAATATCAAGCGTATTAGATGATTATTTCGGCAGCGAATGCGTAGTAAATGAAAAGTGAAATAATTTATTAGCTGGTATTATGCATAATTATATTTAATCCTTGCCGTATCTGTAAAAACGTTGTATACGATTAAAAGTAATCTGCTCGGGGCGTCATGTTGACACGTCCATTAGCTTAGCGGGGGTTGAGCGAGCGGGGCCACGCCCCCGGCGGCGCCCCGGCCCCGGCGCGCTCACACGGCACACACCCGTCGGTCGGCGCCGGCCGGAGCGCCACATACGCCTCGTAATCGTTTACGCAGCGGTGCCTTTAAAATCTGACTAATCTTTTTATCAGGCCGCCGGTGGAGCGATCGATCGTCGCGAAGGCTGAACCGGTGTTAGCGAATTAATATCGCACCTAACCGTGGCAGGCGAAACGAGACTGAGCGCGTTTATGGAAAACTAATTAAATTTCTTTAAAACGGTACTGCTGTTATTTATCGCGTTTTTTTTTGGTTTTAATACGAAAACACAACAAACAGTTATAAACTTTCGGACATTACAATTTAGTTACAGTGTTCGTTTACACCCGCAGTGAAAATAGTGCGGACGTTTCGCAAAGTAGGGAGGCGAGGCAGATGTGTCGGTTACGTGGCGCGCGGCTCATCGGACGGTCGTGATGTGGGCCTGGTGAGCAGGCTGGCGACGCCGAGCGCGCGGGGCGGCGGCGCGGCCGAGACGGCGGCGGCGGCAGGCTGGGTGGCCGCGGGCGGCGAGGGCCCGGCGCTGCTGAGCACGGCGCTGCTGCTGGGCGGCTCGCTGCCGGAACGCACGCCCGCCCCGCTCTTCACCATCGACAGCATCCTGGCGCCGCGACCGCCGCCGCCGCTGCCGCCCCTGCATCTACATCATTTCGCGCATGCACCTTTTCATCGGGCTCACGAACTTTTCGGTATGTCCAACTACGTGTAAGCATCTTCAAGGTTTCTCATTTTCGGCAGTGTAAAAAAGAATCCCCTCCGATTATTAGCTACTTCAAGTTGCGGTTAGAATTTAAATTTACCATCAATAATCGATCATTTTATAATTTATAATAGATATATTAAGACTGATTATATTTATAGTTTGCCTTTGACCATCCTATATTTGTTATTATGGTCTCCGCTCCCAAAAAAATATTTCTCCTTCCTTACTCTTTCTTTTATTTAAATTATGTCACTTTTTGCATATCCCTCAACCAGATCGACAAATACTGACGCATTATTTGCTTACTAACCCACAAGGTGATAAATTTTAAACTATACCTGATCTTATATTTTCAATACATAACTAATACACAACAGAGAGAGGAGTTGAAAAGGGAGGGGAGGGAATGTTCGGAATGCCTTATCCAACCCACCGACCGTTTCGTATAATACATACTTACTAAAAGACTTTCAATTCTTTTTTTCGGATCTGTAATACGACAATTGAATTTCACCTTTTCCGGCATGAGTGACACACACGTGGACCCTGATACAGAGGATGTACGCTGCCCACCCCCGAAATGCATATCTGGCTACGGCGTTACATATATGTGAATTGACCAATGAGCTTACAGCTCCATCAAATTGAATTATCCACTCCCTTCACAGGAGCGCTCGCGCTATCCGAAACTGACAACTTAATAAAAATTCGTTGGTCGGATGTTGCCATCATACTGGCAACGACCGCTAGCTACACCCGATTTGCGCTGGTCCGTACGTGCATAAGAGACCTTAAGTTCGAACCTCTCAGCAATGGGGTGTAGAAAGCGAGACACGACAGCAACAACAAATTAAAATTTATATTCAATTAAGTACATTGATTTTGAACCAATTAGGTACAACTTATTATTTTCTTAATTATAATTGAATGGAATATACAATTTTTGATCATTGTTGAAAAAAACGTGTACTATTAGTGATATATAAACAAAATTTATAACTACATCAGCATATCCATACTTTTATATAAACCTATAACGTCAGTTGTCAGATTTTCTGATAAATATTCTTTTTATTACTTGACCACAAGCCTATTATTTTTAAAATTCTTATGTTTGTCTCTATTTATCTATCTGTAGGTGTTTTTGTAACTTAAGAATGATTTGACCGATCATTATGTAAACGGGTACACAAACAGAACGTAATTAAATTATATACTCAAAAATTTTGGCATATATATTTATTCTATAACGCACCTCATCCACACTCATCATTTTTTAATTTTTAATTCTGTGTTTTTTAAAATTTGTGTTTCTATCAATAAATTGTCTGTTTCTGTGTTTATCCGTGTTAATCTCCGAAATGGCTGAATAGATGTTTGTATTTCGTCCGTATTTGCGTGCTTAAGTCATTTCATACTACAGCCATGAAACTGGGAATACGTTTTTCGTGAAAATCACGAGCCTGTTCCGGTTCTATTACAAGCTTATGAAAATCCAGAGACAAGAAAGGTTACTCTATTTTTTTATAGATATATATTTTTTTGGGATTTGGCTCATATGATTCTCAAATGACCTCGAATCCTTTCATGGGTGACATAGGTCAGCTTTTTTGAGTTTATTTAAGTCTTCCTCGATGATTGCAGTTGAGGGTCGATTTTTACTAAAGTCGTCATGGAGAGAAAAACTATACGCTGCATAAGGCGCTACTTTTCCAAAATTTTTTTAAAACCAGCATGCAATCTTCATACAAGAGAGAAAAACTTTGGTAATTAATATGAAAAATTATTTCCGTAATTTTTATTGCTTTTATTTCTTTTGTTTTACACGGACCACGAACTTCAATTAGCAGTGAAAAATATTAGACAAACGATTCCCTCCAAAAAAAAAAAAAAATATTTTAACCAATACATTACATTTTAACGTAATAAAAAGATACAACATCCCCAATTCAAACATTTATGACCATCCAAGTGCGTAAAACTTTTTGTGCGCTCTACGTCGTATTACATACCTACTTTCTATACACGGTTTCATAAATTCAACAAAAAACTGAACGCTCATAAGATCACTTCTGTGTTTGTACAGACAAACAGACAGATAAATAGCTGTCTGTCCGCCTCTTACAGGAATTTTATCGCCGCACTTGCAGTACATAAAAACAAAATTTGATGCATATACGTATAAAGTTAGATAATAATTAACTTTTGTAGGAATACATAAAGAAAAATTGTATCATAGGAAAGGAGCATATTACTCTTTTAAATTACCGCAAATGACAATAAGTCTGATTAAAAATCTAATAAATAGGTAATACCAATGATTTATGGTATGGAATCCCCGCCACGCAAGACCGACTCTTGACAGCGTTATAAAATTCGACTCTTAAAATCCATCGCAATAGTTGACTCCATTATCGATATTGTATTTCATACGTTTTTTGAAAATTTCCATAGCAGTGGGATTGAAGATCATTTTACATAAATTACGATAGATTTAAAAAAGTATAACACAACTTTATTTTTGTTTAAAATAACTTTTTATATTTTTATTTTTCATCTTTTTGTGACAGTATAAGGTTATTCTATTCGATTATGTTTAAAAACGATACTTCACTTGTATAGTTTTGATGTTCTTATACGTCGGCTATATTTTGTTCATTTATCAAGATTCAATAGAGTGATACAGTCTATCTATAAAATAGAAAACCTTTCTGACGGGCCCTTAAGGTTCGAGGCCCTCAATTCAAAATAAAATTGTGATAGGATATTCTCCATAGCTGGGGAGACAAAAGCATGACACAACTTCATATAGACAAAATTACCTATATTTTTTACACACTGATGCCATTTTGTAAAAAATAGGGACCAGAATAACAGATAACTACAACTTCTATAGCGTTGAAATGGCTTCTAAGTCGGTATGAGATTTCAAATTAACGCAAAGTCGTACGGATGAAGAACGAATAACTATGAATGAAGGTCGTTTTTCTGTGTCTTTCACCATCAAATATCGGTTATTGATGATACAGCATGAAGTTGTAGTGAACTAGCTTTTACCCGCGGCTCCACCTACGTGGACATTAAATCATGCGTCGTTTACACAGATCGATCACTTTGTTAACCATGGTACCAATATTGTCTCTGCTTTCGATTTTAGTCCTGGCTCAGTTTTTGATTCCAATTCTGATCCCGATCGAGGTTGTGTTTCTTGTTAAAATATACATAATTTACCCCTGGTTCCGACCGTGTGGACTTACAACAAATTCTTACAAAAAAGCGAAGTCGCGAGCAAAAGTTAATATAAATTATATCTTATAGGTATGTTATTCTGATGTATGAAATATTTTTCTGTACAGTTTCAGATAATAGTTTAGTTTTTTTTTTATTACTGTATTTTAAGCTTTTTTATTTGAGTAAGAGTATAGTGGAACAGCTTTTTAATATGTATAAACATACATGACTTATAGCTTTTTAAAATTAATAATCAAACAGAGATAGCAGTAGTACCCAATGACGTAATTATCTACAAACACTAGATAAATAACGCTAAAATCCGTTTGGCACGAAAGAGACGGCACAGAATTTATCCATGGCTAAAAGCCATGGCTTTTAGCCCATTATTTTTTTTGACCGAATTCAATTTTGATCTCGCTTTTATTCATCAAGTCAACTTACATAATTCATCAACAAATATAATATTCTAAATAACAGTAAACTACTCTATTATGTTCAATCGTTAAAGTATAATTGAGTTAGAAACACTCAAACCTACAAACTTTCACATTTATAACAATAACAGGATTATAACAGCATGCTCAGAAATAACAGCCGGTGGTAATTACATTCCGGTTAGTAAACTTATTTATAAGGCGTTGTGCTGACCTTTGTTCTTGGATTCAGCTGTTGCATTGCTCATTTCTGATTGTCGTGTCAGGCTAATTACCACACTGCTGAGATATGCCCTCTCACAACATTTTTATCTTAGACTAGTACTCCGCCCGCAGCTTCACGCGCGTGGAATTCGGTCAATCATGTGAAGTCTTGTCGCAACTCAATCCCCTCCTCACTCATTGACTAGCTGTTTGCCTTGTAATTTTTCAGGCTAAGTTTAAAAATGAGGATAAGTTTTGCCTGACATCAGGTTTAAATGAAACATATACAACCATATTCTGTTTCAAGCCAAGCTTTATCTTTCTGTGAAAACCGCATTAAAATCACTTTAGGGATTTCAGAAATGTGCTCGAATAGACAGATAGGTAAACAAAAAATTATGAGTTTGAAAAGAAAAAGAAAACAGACAAAAAGAATTCTCTTACATTACCTTTCTCTTATCGTCCCCGCTCCACTTTTCAAACATACTTTCAATGTACCGACACACCGGGTCCTACTCTTTTATTATATTTTTGAATTGAGGGGCTCGAATCTTAAGATCTCCACATTAACCCAGTACGGGTTGGGGTCTGTGAAGGAGCGATGTCACCAATGCGATGACTAATGGCTTAGCCTGCTCCCCGAAGCACGAAGAGTGTGGTTTTAATTTGTCTTGATACACTAAATAAAAAAATTATTGGTCATTTCTCCCGTGGTCAGAAATGAACCCGTTTTTCTAGTTTTTGATTTTATCGATTTGGCGTAAATAGTGGTGACCATTATTCCACGTCAGCAATGATGTTTTGGATTGCTTGTATTGCTTTTGTCACAATATGAACTTGCACTTCGACAATTGCTCGAATTATCGTTTTTCCATATTTACAAACGAGTATCTGTGGTTTAAATTGAAAAATTATCTGTTGCCTACAATCTAATATTGTCTTAATAATAAATCAGGAATATTAATATTTATTTTTAAAATCTATTTCAATTACGCTTCTAACGGTCGTTTCAGTGACATTTTATGATATGGCCAAAAAAAAATATTTCAAAATGCTAATCTTATACTTATTAGTATTTAATAAGTGCTAATCTGTTTTCTTATAGAGCATAATCGACTTTTACAATTAACCATCATTGCATTTTTCTTGAACGTCTGCTCGTCACGAACAAAATGTTTTCTTTAATACTCTAAATATGGATTTGTCTTTAAAAAAATAAGAGTCATCAGATTCCATCTTCATGAGCATCGAACTCAAAAGCTTTGAAAGACTTTTAAAAAATACTCCATAACGCAAATTAAGCGCTCATCAGGTAATGCAATACTATTCAAATAATGATTTTTGTTCTCGATTTATCCTGTGATAGGCTTTTTTCAAAAAATTCTTTAAAAGAATATACGTGGGAAATTTAAAAATTTTGCGACGTTCCATAAAAAGATATATATTAAATTTTTTTTTTTTTAATACTTCTATCCAAAGAACTCTCGTATAGCGTCTGTAAATAGTTTCATACATGTAAACTAGTTATCAAAAAACATTTTGCTAATCCACATTAGACAAATTTTTAAACGTTATCTCAAATGCAGCCATTACATTTTCCGTTGACGATGACTCTATTCCCTTGAGTTGATTTTCTATTTTGAGGAATAAAAAGTGGCATGGCGCCAAATTGTCTGTAAGGAGGATGACCTGTAAGTTTGACCACTGTGTTGTCCAGAGAGTCCCCCGTTTCGAGCGTCGCGTGCGTGGGCGCGTTGCTGTGGTGAAACTGCGTTCACGAAGGCTGGTGTTTGGTCGCTTGCTGCACACAACAGTAAAAATTTCAACAAAAAATTTGACAACAAACTATTCACTATTAATTTTATACCGTTTGACCTCGTGAGACTGACCGACATTAAATAACTCGTCAAAGAAAATCGCGATCATAATTTTGTCTGCACTGCATCTAGCTTTCTTCGCTTTGGTAACTTTGATAAGTTCGCTTTGGTTAATTCAAAATGAATCAACTTTGGTAAATTGATAAGTTAGTTCATTGTGAATCAGCCAAACGGTCGACTGAGGCTTGAGTTCTGAATTAAATTGATAAACCGGTGATGGTTTGTTTTCTTGTTCGTATTCTGTTACAGGCACATATGGAACCCTGAAGTGCATATAGCCTGAAACAAACTTGCCGGTTTTTTCATCTTATTGGTTTCCTAGACTTTGTTTTTGACCTGTCACGGCAATATTTTTTTATTAACACTCTTAATAATTAAGAGTGAGTACGCTGCAAAAACATAAACATTATAGATTGTAGTATATGGTTTTAGCTATCGGATACAATCTTTCAGAAGTCGTGTCGTATTATTCATATTATTAAATGAATTAAATTTAGTGTCTACTAGATTTAATTAATTTACTAATCTAGTTTGTTGTTATACTGTATACCAAAAAAAAAAACATGGGATGTGGCTTTTATTTTCGAAATGGACGTCTCCAAATCTGTTGAAGCTTTGACTCTTTGTAAATAAAATGTTAACTATGGACAACTCTATAAATAAAACTATCGATATATAATACCGGTATGAATGAATTTATTTTTAAATTGGATGTGTAATATTGGATGTCTAAAAATTCAAGAACCTTATTTTTTTTAAAACCTTTTCAACACTTACACGCCTATTATTTATTTATTTTAACGTAGTAATTGTCAGTTTTGATAAGGTGAAACTATTGGTATTAGCTTTAGGGTCTACCCATATAATATATAATCCACATGAAGACGAATAGAAAAATATTTGACTTAACGTCCAGCAGAGTCTATTGAAATTAGTAAGGCAGTTAGTATGCATTTTGTACTTTTTTTTTAATAAAGCGTTCTCGAGGGGCAAAGACACTCGCAACTCCAGAGAAGTCACCAGTCTGTCGCTGGTCTCTTGGGTAGGAATAGGATATCTAATTCAAGGGGGAATAATCTGATAGAAGGAGTAATGGGGTGATGGAGGAGGTTGTTTGCCATTGAAACTCACACATTGGATTAAAAGCAACAGTTGAAATATTTAACTTTTATATTCTGTGAGAATTCGAACGGTATCTCACCGTTCGAACGAGCCGGAAAAATCAGCAAAAGGCGCGCTGCTTCTATTTGATAATGCTTCAGCTCACAGCCTTCAGTTTGCTGAACTGCCACATGTGACTGCATTTTCGAAATTATGGACCACCTGGCGCACAATCTAGACTCGGTCCCGACTGACTATAAATCTACTCTCTATTCGCGAACCTGCAAAAATAACTTCGAGACAATCGATATCTTTGCTTTGTACGATCATTTTGACAAACATAATTAAAACTACTCTAATACGGGTGTATAAGGAAATTAAACATGCCTTGAGACAAGGGGGCGACCATGTTGAAAAATAAAGGAAAATTACACCCGCATTTGTTTGTTTTCAAACCTGAATGTACCGAGGATTTATTGAAGGCCCATAGCACGTAAAAATTCATTAGATTTACAGATTACAAGCTGCTGTATTTTCGGGAAAGTCGTTTCTGCCAATTAGACCGTTCTTAATTCATTTTCCCTCTTTTATAATCTGTATAAAATTTTCTATTTCAATGATTATTCGGTATCGTAACAATAGATTAAAAAGTGGCGGCGGTCGAACGAGGGCGGCTGAGTGGTCGACGCGTACGGCGTCTTCGAATCGACGGGGTTACCGGGTTCGAATCCTGACAACGAGCGAATCGACAAACTCCTCTCAACCTAGTCGAATGAAACAACTTATTCAGTGATCGTTTAAAAACGTTCTAACTGGAATAATAACGGGGCTTGTTAGCGGCTCCCGATCCGTAATGGAAGGTTGGCTTTGAGCTTAAGGTTCAAGTCCTTCCATCTCATATAAAGACATAGCAAAAAACGCCTCTGTGCAACGTTAACCTGGCACAGCCTATCGAAAAGGAGATATTTTGATGCGTTCACAATTATAAATATTAGAACTTTTCTAAATAATATGACAACGTTTTCGGTAGATAATACGAACATTGTAAGCAATTTAGAAATGGTTGTATTTTCGAACTGGTGGTAAATTTAGTTTAATGAATGAGATGTAAAACTTATTATTGAATTACGAATTATTAGTCAACTTTTTATCGACAAGGTATCGTTTTCTGTTTGTGCATAGGTTGCCTATTTGAATTTGTTCGTAATATTACTCATTCTGGCTGTAGAAGAAATATTGAAAAATATCCAAAAGCTTTGAAATACTTATACAATGAATTTGAATATAATTTATTAGAATACAATTTGTATCATATCACATTTGAATATAATATATATTGAGTGTCGGCAATGGCTTTAAATTTGAAGTCATCAAAGGAATTCCCTTTGCTTTTGAACCGCAATGTTCTTAATGAAATGTCTAATAGTGAACAGTATATACCTAATTGAGATAGTTTGACAGTTTGACGCGTAAACCTTGAAATGTGTTACGGCGTAGCGACTACAAGGTGCTCATGTTCTACATATTAAAATCGCGTTGGTGCTCCCGTCTAGCGTTATAGCTGCCTATCGCTTTATAATGTAGCAAAAATGAATAAGATTGAGAAAAAATACAGCCTTTATAATGTAGCAAAAATGAATAAGATTGAGAAAAAATACAGCCTTTATAATGTAGCAAAAATGAATAAGATTGAGAAAAAATACACGCTTTATAATGTAGCAAAAATGAATAAGATTGAGAAAAAATACACCATGTTGAAATACCACGAAATTTGTATCCATGCATAACATCAAAGCAAATGCAGCCCTTACAGTTTTTAACACCATTAACAACTGGAAAATACACTCTTTAAATTTTTTCTTTCCAATTCGGTGGCGAAATAGCGATAGTATACATTAAAAGTGGCAGACCCATACTGTGATCAACTAGTCCACAACACGATACTTTGTCAACGCGGTCGGTGAGATAACGTACCCTTACAGAATATAGACGTGAAGTAACAGCTTCTACTGTTTCGTTTCATCGACTAAGAGTTTTAGTAGCCCACTTTCCCCTCCATCGCGCCATTATTCCTCCATCAATCCTCACCCCATCCGATATTCTAATCCTACTCAGGAAATCGGCATTGCAGTGGTGATTCGTCTGGGTTTGCTAGTGTCCATGGGCGGCGATGACCACCTACTATCTGGTAGCTCGCAAGCTCTTTTGGCCCTCGAAAGTGCTTTATAAGAGTATTATACGATAAAAAAGGAGGCGTATTATTTAAACAGACGGTAAAGTCAAATTGTATTGCGAAACAATATTATTATACTGTTATATACCTATCCTGAACTAATCATACTCGATTTCGAGTGATAATAATATATTCTTGTCGTGGATGATATCACCGAGTGTCAGCGGTTCGCGAGTGGTCATGGAATAAATTAGTCATCGGTGTTTATAGATTCACCCTCTAGAAGAAAAAAAAAACACCGGACAAGTGCGCACGGGACTCGCATCCCGAGGGTTCTGTAAAAACTTAATCACGTATCTAGATATTTCATACATCAAGAGTCTCAACGATATTTTCCTGTTTTTTGATACCGATGCTTGCAAATATTTGTAGCGTCAGTTTCGAAAGATTTAATTTAAAAAAAATCCGAATTTTTGGAAAAGTTTATCGTTTGTAATGAGAAGTTAAAACATGTTCCTTCGTATATCGATCTACGTCACGATCCAACGGTAAACATGAAATTGTATTTTTTTGTGATATAACTATATAATAATAATTTTTTCCCTTATTTGTACTTCGATACTTTATTTTTTTTGTACAAAAAATGACTCTAAGTGAACTTACAAATATGCGACAAAAATGGCTGCATTTTAAGATTGCGTTAATTTAGAAAGTTGTTTTTTTTATAGTTTACCGTGTATAAATGAAATAATTATTTAATATTATTTTCAATATGACACTTTTCTAGCCTTTTTGAGAAAAAGGGTCTTCACAGACAAACCGACAATGAAGTGTCCTATAATGATTTCTTTGTCGGGGTTTTGTTACCGTCTTTTGTTATTTCCTTTGAAGAGTTTTTGATTCCAGAATTTAGATGGATTTCTCTTATTCTACACTTGTACACAATAAAACCATAAGACCATTTAATTATTTTATTTTTCGTCCGTTTCATTGGCATTAATGTTTTTCTTCTAAAAAAAACTTAAAAATAAATGGTGGGATACATTTTCATAGTAATCCTATTATCTAACGATTCCTAATGAGTTACGGAACCCTAAAAGCAGTTACAAAAACGAACTATAAACATTGTCGATAATCTCGCCGTTTTACAACAATGCCACATACATATGACTATTCTCGGACGGTACACGTCATTAAAATAATAATCAAGATTATTAACGTCTGCTAGCATTACGTTTGTATGCGACGGGCTTATTTACGTTTGTAGAAATACTATACTATTATGTGTCTAGTATTTTACTTTTCATATTGTATTCTTTTCTATGCTTTTAATCGGAGAGGATTTTGTACGATTTTAAAACACAAATAGTAGTAGAAGATCCGTACTTAGATCGACCTTCACCGAGCTGATAATAGAATGAAACATATTTTATAACAAATTTCGTATATTAGAAAATATATTCAAAGTGGATTTGCTAAAAAAATCCTGGACAGACTATTTTTAATTATTTAAAAAAAAATATTTTAAACCGGAACGGATTTCTTGCAGATAACCCTATATCAACGTGTTTGCAATAATACAGCGCTTATATTGATATAATTTTTTTTTATAATTTTAATAATAAAAAATATTTTTTTCTATTATCCAATTAAGTGAAGATAACTGGCATCGACATACCTGTTTCTACCTGACAACCGAGTAGTTTGTCCAGGTGAATAATAGACAACCCAACGGCTGCACATTCTATACGTTTTATACTTTAAGTAAGGATAAAAATTTTCTTATTATCTTAATGTTGCAACATTTAATAAAAAAAATTTTTTTTTAAGTAATTAAAAATAGTCTGTCCAGGATTTTTTTAGCAAACCCATTTTTAATATATTTTCTAATATACGAAATTTGTTATAAAATATGTTTCATTCTATTATCAGCTCGGTGATGGTCGATTTAAGTTCGGATCTTAGACTATAGGCATTTCGTTCCTACGTCCATCCCACTCGTGCTTTACTCGCCGCAGAGACGACGGCCGACGCGCGACACGTTTAACGCGATACGTTTAAGCGTCGGATAGGATTCGCTGAGACCTTTTCCCGTGGCAGCGCCCCGCTTTCGGCGATGGAATAAGTACGTAAACTGGATTTCGCTTGGAAACTTCGCTCTCGTCTAATCTAACTCGGCGTTATTTAATAGAGGGTGCGATTTGCTCGACTCGCCGCGTAAACTCATTACGCGCCGTGTCGATAGAGGGCCCGCCCCGGCCCGCCGCGGCGCGTCCGCCCCCGGGCTGTTTTTACGAAGGGCTTCCCGCAGTGTACCGTTTAATCACCGTAAAGGACATTCCTTGTTTTCTTTATTGACTGCGTTGGCGAAAGGAAACGCCGGGAGGAAAGGTTTATCCCGCTTACTTCTTTGCGTTCTAAAACTTCCATTACGGAATTTAAATATCAAATCGACACCGGATGATTTCGCTTCGATATTCGAGTTGGTTACGAAATCGTGCAGAACAAATTATGTTTAAATTTCAATAGATCTTACTAATCTTTAATGTCGCCCGTTGTCATATCTATTTGAGGTAACTTTGTAGGCCAGTACCAAAGTTTCTCGCTATTTATTATTTTATTTCTCTTTGGAATTATCGAATAAAAAAAATGAGAAAAGCATTAGCTTTTTTATCTATCAAAGCAAACTATTCTGAGAATTTTGAGCTAATCGATACACTTTATAGGGTTGATTAGATTTAATAGAAGTTGTTTTTTTTTATTCCATTATATTTTTTGTTAAATAAAATTATATTTTTTTATCAGTAATTTTTTTTTATTAACATAGACTTTCATAAAATTTTTCTATGTAGATTAAAATAGTTAAACCGAATCAGTCGAATTGATTGCGGCTTTCACTTTGAACTGTGGAGGCATGCAAGCGAAGGTGGTAAGTATCATTCTTCTTATTTTTGATATTCGGTATTCCGATCGGCGGTCTGTTTCCGAAGAGTTGTCTCGATAGTTCTAGAACAGTGTAACCAATCACACGGCCCAGATCCGCAGCAGCCGGTTTTTCTTTCAGGACTCCTACACAGGGTGATTATGAAAGCAATACTTTAAGTGGATGTCGGACTCGCTCGCCCCCGCTTATAACAATAATATTATCGATTCCCGTTCGAGCTCAGCGGTTTCGCCGATATTTTGTGCGGTGCCTTTGAATGCATTATTCAAAGGCGGAGTTGGCGAACGAGCGGGCGAAATTATGAAAGGCGAAACGATACGGTGTCGTTTAAGAATTTTTGTATAATTAAATTGCGTAACTACTGAAATTTTTTATAAAATACATACACTATTTTTGAATGTTTTCGTTGTGCAGATTAGGATACAAAATTTCGAAAAATTCACTCACAACACCTCCTCTATGAGTCGTAATTCCAAAAACGCTGTACTAATGTTTAAATAAAAATCTACAACTTCTATTATATCCGCTTTCTAGTATTTTAGAATTCTTGTATAAAAAACCGAACGTTTTTTTATATCATTAAAGGCATTTTTTTTTAAATTGACACTTTCTTAATAATTAAATTCAATTAAAAAAAGAGATTTGTATATCGCGTTTCATATTTCTAATTTTAAAAATCTCGGAAAGTTCATGCATACAAGTTAAAAAATATAATTTTAAAAACACGTTACTACTGAATACTGTAATAATAATTTTAACTTTGTATTTTATGTATGGTTTTAGCGGTTTTGGCTTAATTACAATGAATGAGAAGTTAACGACATAAAATATTTAGACACACATTAACCTTTTTCGTAATATAATTATTGAAATGTGTTGTATACGCATAAACACCCTTACTTAATGCCA
Organism: Eumeta japonica; assembly: GCA_005406025.1. Lineage (NCBI taxonomy): Eukaryota > Metazoa > Arthropoda > Insecta > Lepidoptera > Psychidae > Eumeta > Eumeta japonica. Next base: position 101,705 of record BGZK01001712.1, read on the forward strand.
AGATTGCCATTTACATTACTCGTGAAATGACTGTAGTATAAAATATTCAGAAACAAAATACCCAAAATTTTGAAATAAGTAACCCTACTAACATTATAAATGTGAAAGTTTTTATTTATGTTTGAGTGTTTGTTACTCAATCAAATTTTAGCGGCTGAACATAATTATCTAAAAATGTACAGTAATATATTTAATACGGCAGATTAACGTATAAGCTATAACTTACTAGACATTACTACAGATACTAACTATCGCTTGCGACATAACTTACTTGATAGTAGTACGAATTATTTACATACGCCGATTGATTATTGGCAACAGAATTATCAAGAAAGGTTCAAGTTTAACGTCGGTTCGGAATCTGAATCGAGAGCAGGACTGCAATCAGAATCAAGAGCATAAGTGAGATTGTTTCATAATAAAAATAGTAGCGGTATTGCTTGTATTGAAAATGTAATAATATGGATTCTTCTTGTATAGAATCGAGAACGAGAGCGAGTTCGGGATCATGGCTGATGACGTTATCGATCAATATTAAATATAAAGGAACTCGTTATGCGTTCACGCGAACGGAGCCGCGGCTGAATTATGTATTTTAGATATATTTGGAACGGAATCGAACTTGAACGGAATCGGAATCAAAAGCGGGACCTGAACTCAATCGAAAGAATGAACAAGATGAGAATCAGGACTGACAGCGTGATGGCTCGATATAAAAGACGAAAGAATTAATTCGACGTCCACGCGGGCGGGGCGGCGGACAAAAGCTAGTTTACTATAATGTCATCAATAACTGATAATTACTGCTAGAAACATGATTCAAATTTTTTTTCCTTACCCAGTTGTGATTGTTTTTTGAATTAAATGTAATTGCGAATATGAATACAACTTTCCATAACTTGTATACAGTTCGTCAAGTAAGAGTTACAACATTCAATTTACTGTAGTCAGCATTAAAATGTCTTCAATAGTACTTTTAACACACAGTAATTCGACGAAAATCAGTTGTCACGATTCCATTTACGGCATTCCATCCGTGCACAACACAAGTATTGGATCGATAAGCAACAAACTAAGCATATCTAATATAGGAGGCGACAAGCTCGGCGCGGTCGAAGCTCTCCAAAGCTTCTTACCGGCGTCGGATCCGAAAGCTTTTAAAATTTCCGACGGAAATAAATACAGTGTATTAGATTCGGGCCGCGGGGCACGAGGCGCGGGGGGCGGGGGTATATGCAAAAAGTATTCAATTTTTATTCCTCGCGGTTTTGTGTTTTGCGGGTGGGTTAGGGGCGGTGGAGGGGAGGTCTTAAGCCCGATATTCACGGTTCGTCTGTTGCGCCCCGACTTAACGCTGATACGAGGTGATTTCTGCGCGTTAGCAAAGGACTCGTGAAAAATCTTTATGCAAAAATGGGATATTAGTTTTAACAGTGACGTGTTTGGCAGACGACTGTAGGTATGTGTACGACTTCGTCCGTATTCGAGCAAACGATGTCACTTAGGTATGTATATTTCCATTGAGTAATGTATTAAAATGTTAAATGTTTTGTTTTAAACGACTGTAGAAAAAATTGCACAGGCAGATTTTGCATATGGAAATGGAAATGGCAAATTAATTTTATGATTATTTTTTAATGATCATTATATTTTTAATGATATCATTTAATGATTATTAGAATAATAAAAAATTAAAAAAATACTAGGCATTATAAGAAACTTTTAAATAAATTAAATACGCAAACTCGTTATTTTTTTTTAATATTGCTAATAACTTATATTAATTATTTAGTATTATTTTTATTACTTTTGTACAGTCTTTCGATAAACTTTGATGTAATTCAATCCAGTATAGAATGACAGACGAATTATTCCATGGCCCTAAAAATCTGATAAAGGAACACGGTTAAAATCGAAATTAACTATTTTTCCCATTATACTTTTAATTTTACTTATTAATTTTATTTTACTATTAATATTTATTTTTTTGCAATACTTAATTTAGTCTAGTTATACATGTAAATAAAACTGAATATCGAGTTTGTCTGTACGCACTGATCTAAGAAAGGACTCAACGATAGTAATCAAATTTACATAGAAATAAATTATGTCTTGGAATGCGAGATAGGATATTTCTTACACAAAAAGTTACATGTGAATACCAAAGAAATGACAGTAATGTCCAAAGGAGAACAGATACCGCCTCCGGGAGCAAATCCGGGATCAGGAGCGAGAGTGGAATACGGTCAAAGATAACCATTCTTAAATTTTAATCTAGGCACAGTGAAACAGGCGGCGAACGGCTCGTGACAAAATAATAACTTTTGACAGTTAAAATTAATTCTCATAATCACAGCGTAAGGTAATAATGATATATTAAATAATGATATATTTAATGGTACGCTTATATAAATGGTACATTAATATTAAATTTAATGGTAGAATTGAAATAATTAATTTATCATTACGTGATGAGATCACTTTTTTGCATTATCATATTCAAATAATGCGAAAATGTCGCGTCAAGAAACATATCCCTACCTTCCTTTGTATATCGACATGAAATATTATATTTTACTGTGAAAATATTAATATTTTTACCCTTTCTTTGTTTTAAAGAAGTAGGATAAAACGGTGAGTTTTGAAAAAGATAACAAAGTCTTAACATTATAAATATTAAATATGATGTGAATATTAATTTAAATTATTCCTTTGGATACGAAAATTAAGTTTAGTTATACCTTATATAACTATAATAAAAATCGGGTTTTGATTCAAATTTTAACCGTATTTTTAGTACAATGATGTTATCGATATTTCTTCTACGACTGCAATCAGATGAATTTAATTAAAGAAGTTGATAATATCTCATCTACACAGTAATAATATTTATTGTGAATTAAAAATAAATTAATACTTTGCTCAAAATCTTATATAAGGTTGAGAGTTCTTTGAAAATATCTAAATAACCTACACTGTGTCTGTTGAGTAAAATGTGATATATTGTTTGAAGAATTCACGATCTCACCAATTGCTATACTTTTACTGTAAAATAGATTGTGATTTTACACACAAACATGAGCCCATAGACTTTCGCTTGTTAGGATTTTAATTTAATAAGTATTTTAATTTTGTTAAAGGAAAAAGTATTGTTATTGACAAAAATAAAATACTTATGTTTACTAACTCAAGGTAGTTTACCTGTTCCATACTTGTTCTAAATGTATGAATATAAAAAAATTGAAGGATCGACATATCTATACACAGTTAAAACTTCTTCATACCTCTACAGACAGTTAAAACTTTGCGCAGAGGGTCTTTTTCTAATATTGACAAATATTAAAAAAGGGCTTGAAGAAATTCAACCCTAAGAAGATAAAATAATGGATAGTTGTATGAGAGTCCCCTTATTACGAAAGTAAGAGGAATGAAAATTATTTATATTTAGGTTTTGGAAAATCAGCCGTTAAAAGAGTAAATTTGAGTATAAATTTTTTTACGAGAGTCCCCTCTTTTTTAATGTAAAAACGTGGAAATTGTTATTTCATGCCGCTGGTTAGAAATTATTTGAATGATAAAATAAAAATCAAACAGACGATGAAAAAATTGGGTAAGTAGTATTGTGTAGATATTTCTAGATATTTAAAGTAAAGATACAAAAAAAACCTTTCGTATACTCAATCTGAGACTATTCCATCGATTTCGTAAAGTCAACAGCCCGAGAGAATAACTGAAATATTTAGGGTGGGTTTTTTACTGAGCTAGTTCGATGTGTGTTGACGTTTTTAATAATTATTAGAAACATAAGTACACACAGTATTCAATACTTTATATATAATACTTTATTTCTTGACGCATTATACTTTGTCCTTTTACATATTAAAATTAATTTGAAAAAAAATTCAAAAATATCTGGAGAAAGAGTAAGAGTGTTTTTTTAGTAAACTCGACTCTCGAGAACAATTTGTCGTATAGTCGAGGTAACTGAGCATAACAATATTTAAAATTGTAAAACAAAACAAAACGCTTTCAAAATTCTGCAAAAATTCTGGCGTTAGTATAAGATGATCAACAAAGACGAGAAAATTATGATTTTTAAATAGACTTGTGTTAAGAAAGATACACCTATTAAGAGTTTTAGAATTGGGCTCTTATATTTGTTGTTGTATTGGATTATTCTTTAGCAGTTTAAAGCGGATCCTCAAGTTCGAAAATTTGAGGATCTGCTATTCGCACATCACTTGGATGTTTATGTCATTGTTTTATAAGTTTTTGCCACTACGACACAGACATTACGCTGCCACAATTTTTTACTGTAAAATGAGGTGCTCAGATCTTAAACCCGGCACAATAAGGATTAGATGCTGTCGACGGACGTTTTCATTAAAGCGAATACAACGTCCGAAACCGGCGGTTTAACGCGGTCCCTGTCGCAAATGTTTTAATTTACATTCAGTTGTAAATTTATTGGCCAATTCGCCTGAGATTAGAGACTGAATTCGTCACTCACCCATTCGAAGGCAAAGCACGTTTATCATTTGGCAAGTACTGCTTTTCTTCTTGGAATTTTGGAATATATGAAGTCAAGATCAGAAATGAGATGCGGATCGACATCCAGTTTGAGTTTAGACTGAGTTTAAGGTTTAAATAAGATTCAGAATGGGGTCACGATCGCGAATAACATTGAGATCGGAATTGTAATCATTATCTGGTTCAGAACGCATTCAAAGTTAGAATTGGAGTCAGTGAAGTGGTGATTATAATCTGCGGAATCGAAGTTTAAATCACTGGCTTAAACCAAAATCGAAATAATTTAATGAGGTCTAAGCGGATGAAACTGCGGGCGATCATCAAACATCTCATATTTCACAAAGTTCGTAGATTCAAAACATAAAGCTTGAAGTAGTAATACATTAACTTCACATTAGAATGATACACTGATAGTACTATTAATAAGTCTGAATAATCAGACTTTGGTACTAAATAATCTAGATTTCATTATCACTAGTTTCAAGTATTTATCACAATGTAAGTTTTGGTTGCATCTTTGAGATTTATGACACGAGTGCGACAGATCTGTGATGAAATTTCGGCTTTGGTAATCTAAACTCTAATTGTTTTCGCTAGGCGTGGGCACCGCAATGGGCGTGGGCGGCGGCGGCGCGGGCGCAGGCTATGGATTTTACGGCGGCTACGCGGCGGCGTTGGCCGGCTTGGCGGGCCCTCCGCCTAAACGTAAACGACGGCACCGCACCATCTTCACGGAGGAGCAACTGGAACAGCTCGAAAGCACTTTCGACAAAACCCACTATCCTGACGTAGTGCTCAGAGAGCAATTAGCTCTCAGAGTCGACCTAAAAGAAGAACGTGTCGAGGTACGTTCATAAATTCTCTTAGTTTTCAAATTATTACAGCGTCTCAGAAACGATAAGAAGGATATGCCAAAAAAACTAAATATGTTCAAAATCTATAATATTTGTTATTTATTACTAATATACATCTATTCAAAGTAATCATCTTCAGCGTGTATACACTTTTCCATGAGTTTAAACCACTTGAAAAATACGTCTGACCACTCTTTTTCAGATATATCAGAAACTTTGAAACTATAAACAACCAGAGCAACTTTCTTGCTCCAAAATCTCTTGCCTTTCAGTTTTTTCTTTGATTTTGGGAAACAATGAAAAATCTCGTGGTACTAAGTTAGGGGAATACGGTGAGAGAGGTAGGATAAACATATTTTTATATTAAAAAAATCAAAGTATTCTGGCGATTGGTAACTTCCTTCGTTCAAGCTAGTAATAATTCTGGATCACAAATTGTCACATATCACTCAGAATTACCGGTCTTACAAAAAAAATGTGGGGGGACCATTTGTTTCTGTGTGGTTCGCGCACGGCGACATTTTATTGGTGTTGGTTCATCATATGGTCAATTGTCGTTTTATTTTGAAGTCGTGATTGTATATCCATCTTTCGTCACCAGTAAGTATATGTCTTTTCCCGTCTCCGTCGAATTTCTTTATCATAAATCGGCACTAATCTACCCGGCGGTCTTTCTGCTCATCAGTTTGTGCGATACCCATCTCGAACAAAGCTTACGGAGAGAAAGGTGATCGTAAATAATAGTTTGCATCGCTGCTGATTCAATACCCAGTTCTTGCTGATGTTCTACATGTGTAATTCATCGTTTCTTTTGGATCCATTTTTCTACTGCCTGCACATTTTCACGAGTGCTACGGTCGGAGGCCGACCTGTCCTCGCTTTATGTTCAAAGCTTCCTTGTTGTATTTTAAACTCAAACGCAAACTAATTAAAAGCTGTTGTTAGTAAACAATATTACCAAAAGTAGTAATCTACAGTTCAAAACATCCTTGGGACTTTAAAAATATTTTGTAACCATAATAAATCATAGCATGATAATCACGTCGACAGAGTTCCACGATTGCAAAGAAATTCCCGCCAGATTCCCACAAAAATAAACATTTTTAAGAAAAAAATATTTGAATTAAAATATGTTTCACTTTTATATTTATCTCACTAAATAACCCGATATTTACGATAGTGTATAACTTGCCTGTATCAAATTATTGAGCAAAAAGTATCAAATTACTTTTGGCATACCCCTTGTATCCACCTCATCTATAAGCAGTGCATAAAATAATGGTTAAACGTATATAATTATTATGGAAATTTATAAAATTGACGTCATTATTTTAGCATTAAGAAACTTAAGGTGAAAAAAAAGTAAAAACTAATAACACGTGGTCCAGCCCATAATTTCTCAAAGCTGAATACGAATCGTGTCTATTAAGCCACACTAGTGCGTATTTAAGCAAAATGGAAATATATCGCTATTTCTTACAATAATAAATTGACTTATTCCTTGTATTGGTTTAGTAAAACGTTTTACTCTAACGAATTGGGTGGAACAATAGCTACGTGAGTACAGTCTAATGCACCTAATGTTTTAATAAACTACAATTTGATAAAATTTTTGGGCAACTTTCAACCATTCAATTTGTTTCAGGCACTTTTATAAGCGATAAACGACATAATGCTAATACAAAATTCACAGTGTGCACAATTCGGCAAATTGAAAATTAATTTCTCTCTAATGCGTCTCTCACACATAAAAGGAACCTCATTCAAAAACTACAGAGCCAATTAAAATTTTATAAGAAGATGCATTCTCGTAAATTAAAAACCATAATAATAACGGTACGTAGCCGCTAATAATGTTGTGTCTTGTCCACTGAGTAAAAGCTCCGGTGGCCCACTCCCCCTCCATTAGATATCCTATTTCCTGTCTATATCCTTTTCCCAAGAGGCCAGCAACGCGCTAGTGACTCGTCTAGGGTTGCAAGTGTCTATGGGAGGCGGTGACCGACTGTTTTTTGCTTGCTCTCTTGCTCGTTTGCTCTTCAATCTGCTATAAAAAAAGCCATAAGTAGTAAGGTAGCTGCCAGTAGGTAGATGTACTCTCTTACTAGACGGTGCTTTTAGATCTGGTTCCAAAAGCTACATTCTTTATTACACGGTATTTGACTATGAATTCGTCTTTATGCCAGACATGAAAATGCTTATTATTTTAATTAGTATTTACATAGTACGATATTTTGGCGGTAAGATAAATTATAAACTCATTAATTCCTTAGTGATATACAATAAATAGGTATCCAAAGCGTATTAAACACTGATTTATATCGAAAAGGACAAAGGGAAAAAAAAGAAGTAAAAAAGAAAAAAAAACGAAATAAAAGACATAAACCGTATTTCAATAATCCAAGCCTTTGTTGGGAGAAATCGACTTATTGAATAATATAAAAATCTATGACAGCTTTTGATATGATAAGGTTTCGTTGCGGGCGCCCGCTCGTCGCGGAGGGCGCTGCGAGCGACTGGCAACTTTTGCAGGCTTGCACGGTTTCCTTTTGTGCGCGGTAAACACCGCACTTGATGCTATCTCCGAAATACGTCGCCAAGGTTATTCCGTTCTTTGATATTGCAGTGCAAGTCGCACGTGCTTCAATTTTTTAATTTAAAAGGTTGTAAGCATTTTTATTAATAATGTGTTATATAATTAAATAGAGCATTTTAACTGAACGATAAAAAATGAAATGGATATGTTGTTAATACATTAATTCGCCATAACTCGATTATGGCGAATTAATGTATTAACAACTAGCTTTTGTCGGCACATCCACCCGCAATCCGCATGGATTACAATATTTTTACCATTTTAGAAGCGCTCGTGGCGTTTATTCATATTTTTCTCACACCACGATTTTAAGTGACCTCCCTAATGTATGGAGGAAAGTATTACGGGGAGGTCAAGCTGTATTTCTTGTTATATCCAACCTAATTAGATGAAACATGACTTAGATATTAAATTGGACCTCAAGCTACCAAAATGTGAAAATCTCATCAAAACCCGTTCAGAGGCTTTTGCGTGATGTGATAACAAACATACAGATAGACAGACAGACGAAAATCCTAAAAACTGTTGCTTAGCTTCTGTTGCTCTAATAAAGACCCTAATATCAGTTTTTTTTTAAATATATATAATGTACAGACATCGGTTTGTTACAATTTTATAATATGTATAGATGTATAGATTATGTGGCTAACTGAAAAATGAGAACAACAAAATGAGAGATTTCATATACGAATATTTTATGAAAAGGTACGTCTAAATGAAAACCAGGTATTTAACTAACTTTAAACTTAAATATTAAAAAAAAAAAAACTACAGCTGTTAAAGGTTTCCTTGTACACACACTTAGCTTCCTATACGAGTATATTCAAATTCCTTGAAGATGATTTTTTTTTATATCTAATTTTAGACATATATCCCCAAAAATTTTTGAGAGTATGTTTTTAATATATTTATTTACCTACATAAACAATTGATGTAAAATTTGTTTCTTACTTCTTAATAAATAACAAAAAGTGAATTGTTTAACCGTAGTCGGAGATTTTACGTTATACAACAATTATTTCATAAACTGTTATTTAGTTTATCGTATAAATTACCTAAATGTCTATGTAAATTACGTAGATAAATTAAAGACAAGTTATTTAATTAATCATCATAAACGCAATTTAATATTATAGGTAAACTGTGGAACATACGTTCCTTAGACAAATCAGTAACCAGCCTGTGACCGTTGGTTCTGTAAATCATTTACAACTTTTCGGAATCTAAGATTCTCCTATACATGTATCATTAACCTTAAAAGAATAGCGCATACGCTTAATCATTTTTAAATAGGTTTTTATTTAAACCCATTGATGTATTTGAAATTTTATTTTTGCAAGTCATTTTTGCAGCTGTTAGTTTTGCAGTTGATTTATCATTATGTAGAAAGATTATATATGAGCTTATCGCAGACCCCAGTACCAGGCGACACCATGAGACAGTACCGACAGTACCATGGGACACTCGAGTATCATTTGTAAAATAAAACCCACTTAAAGCCTCATAACTTTTCCTTTGATTCCTTGTACTATATACTACATGTAGATAGTTATTTTTGAATATCCATAACTATAACCAAAATGACCATTTTAAAGTTTTATATTTCATGAACGAATTAGTGTATCGGCAAAGCGTATGAGACTTACATTCACTACTTTAAAAAGTCCCTATTCAAATATATCATACAGGTTGTCAGATAAAATACAGTTCTCAATTTATACGCAGAAGTGATATAACTGGACCAAATGCGAAGCGGGCTCACAAACCAGGGGTTCCCATGCCGCAACACAATAGCATATTAATTAGCGTTATGTCTTTGCCGAAATAATTGTGAGCGAAAACCACAATCAATCTGATATCACAAAATTTGATCCGTTTTAATTTATGGCCATAATACATATAAAACAAATAGCCCTAATCAACTCCTAGGAAGTCCAGTAGAATTCGGTCCTTCAGTAAAAAGCAATTTCATTCCTTTATCCCCATCCATTGCCTCCTTGACAACGGAACAGACAACTCGTGCGCCCTCGTCAGCGGCAGTCGATATGGAGAATGTGGAATTTCTCCAAAGAAAGCGTACGGCGTCTTTTATTGATGTTGAGCATCGTATTTGGAATACAGAACCCTGGAATTCCTTAGGCATTTTTCTGTGATATTTTTTATTTCTCATTTTATAGAACATTTGTCATTTTTTTCAATGCGGTGATATGAGAACATGACGGGTTCCAAAAATCGATGAGGGTAACAAAGAATGAAAACTCTAAATTGACCGAAATCGATATATGGATGGACTTGGCCGTTGCGGCGTTGCCAAACCAAGAACTGTAAGGCATATAGTAGTTCGAATAATCATCGATTGCAATGTCAGCTCAAAAATTAAACAAGGAATCCAAAATCATAAATATTTTTTATGAAGCTAATCTATCTGTATACTGTAATAAATTTTAATTGTCATTTTATAATGTCAAAAATCGGTAATTTGTCGACTCGGTCAATGCAATGAACGCACACGTGTTCCGCTTTCACAAGTATGCGCGAATAACATTCAGAAATAATATCTAAAAAGACTGCCTTTTACTTCGGACTGTGCGATGAGATGCGGGGCTCCAAAGCCCACACATAGAACGTTTAAGCTCCGTCTAAGAGAAGTGATTTAATCTGTCTCTATTTATCGAGGAATACATCTATAATCTGCTTGTTTATACGTAAACATATAATTTGACTAGCTTGTATGTGCAGACCAAACGTACGCATGCGTGGCGGGACCGTACGAAATATCGTAAACAGAGTGTTTGTACTACAGAAGCTCCGAGATCCATTATATTCCGGGTGCGCTGAGGCCATTTCTAATGCGGTTCCGCTGCCGGTCGGCCGTGGCTAAACCAACCCGGGAGCGCTGCTTGAAGAGGCCCGTAAACATACGCCGACACCTCGCCGATGTGCCAACTTCTCCTAGGAATGTTTGGACTTAAACTCTCGAGACCCCGATGCCCATTACGTTTTTTTATCGCCCGCCCAAAGTTTGATGTAGATCCGTAGAAAATAATGTAATGTCGACATGAAAATAAAACTTGTGATTAGAGGATAACAACAATTATACTAATAAGTGTAATAGAGCCGAGTAGTTTGTTTTTCTTTTTGTTTGAACTCACTAATCTCTGGAACTATCAGCCGGATTTGAAAAATTCTTGTTGAGTTTCGGCCGCGTGATCGTAGGACGAATTCTCAACATAGCCGATTGATTATATTGACAACAGAAATGTCAAAGAGAGGGTCAAGTTCAACATCCGTTCGTATTTGGAATTGTGACCAGGATCGAGAGCGTGAAATCGTTTCACAATATAAAAAAAAAAGTTTGCATGTTACATGTTTGATTGTTAATGATTAATGTAAAGTATACAGTCATTCAAATAGAAATTAAAAATTTTCAAAAATAAGTAATTGAATAATGATGCGCTGCTTCATCTCAATTCTAAGCCTGATATCTATTGAGAAACTTAATGACAAATAGCCGAGATCATTATCTACCAGATATAAATAAATATCTCTCCCCGATTAAATGAAATTCTTATTTTCAATGAGAGAAAATATAAAATCACTTTGCTATCCAAGTAAAATTTTATTCTCAAATTTCTTATATCCACTTTTTCCAGATAATTTAATTCTTCTGAAAAAAGTAGAACATACAGCGTATATTATTCCTCTGAATATAAAGATAATTTAGCGATTAGTTTGGCCAGAAGTACGATATTAACAAGTCAATGATGCATAACGGTCTAAAGTTAATGTTTGCAATGACTTGGCAAGTTTAAATCAGTCAAGTGGCCCCTCTCAGCGATGTGGGTGGCCCGTGTTCAAGTAATATCTAGTTTAACTTAAAAATCTACTTTCTATTTTTTGAACTAAAAAAAATGTTTGCAAGAAGTTTGGGGATACTAATTTTATTACAATAAAAAGTGAAAGATCTAGTTTTGATAAAAGTTTTTTTTTATATTTAAATTGAAACTAATAAGTAATTTGCAATTCTAAAGCAATATAAAGTACTTGTAACAAAAATCCAAACTTGACTGAATGTTTATAATTTATTATTTAGTATACCTATCATAGCCAATGTCAGCTTTTTAGTATATCACAGACCTTCTCATCAAATAGCATATTATGAATAAATAAGTTTATATTTCTAGTTGTCGTGACAAATTATAAAGTAATGAAGGAAATAATAAAATAAATAAAATATCATTACCAAATTTTGGAGTTCTTTAAACTAAACTTATACACCCACTGTATTAACTTGATGTTTGTCATAAAGTTTTGATTCAAGTTTCTTGTCGAAGTCAAAAAAAAATATTTTAGCTCATTTCAGTGAAATTTCAGAGTTTTTCTGAGCGTCCTCTGTATCTTGTACCCATAGCACAGATTTTAGTCTTAATAATGTTCATATAATCGAATGGGTGAAATAATTTTATAATTGTGTAGACTAGCAATGCAGAAGGTAGACGACTGTGTCTCTTACAAACTTAATTCTTGACATATTCAAAGGTGACCTATACAAATGTCAAGAAATTTTGTCAAGAACCTATATATGGCGATCACTCGGACTATACGGATTTTTTTTTTATCGCCTTAATCAAAACTAATAGTCATTATGGGGCATAGGTTTTTGTATAAATTCACATTTACAGATCGCAATACATCAAATCACAGAGTTCAAATATTTCCAGGTTTAGGTTTCAGGTTACTATCACGTCTTCTCCGATATTATATTCAGAGTTACTAGATTACATAAAACAAAACTGTCTTTGTTAAAAATTAAAACTCAATTACGCCTACGCTCGTATCTCCGCAACGGAGACAATTAAGAAGACAGGAAATTATTTAAAACGCTTTTAATCATTCGTTAATTGTGTCTAAATTGATAAGTTATTCGTAAGACGAAAATCTAGTATAAATTGATGTAACTCAATACATACGTGAATCTTACAGAGTGTGTGATGTTTGCGAGCCAACTTACATATTATTTGTTCGGCGGACGGAGGCGGTCGAGTGGGGGCGCGCGTGTGCCGAGCTCTCACCGCGCCCACCCAGGCCGAGCGACATCAGCGCCCAGACACCGTCGAGGGCCCGGATATGTTCTACGTAAAGAACTGCAATCAGCGGATAGTGATCAAGAGCACTAGTAATAATTCATACATATAATAAATCAGAGAGTAAAAAAAAGGGACAAAAGCCGGCTGGACGCGAATCGGATTTGCATATGTCAATAAATTGCCGGATCTGGTTGTCATTGTTCCACACTTCTTAGCCATGATATTCCCACAGTCTTACATCAGATCGAGATATTGCCCCGGTGAGCGTTGGCCTAACGACCTTTGTCACCCGTTGCAGTTGTTTTCTATGACCGTACGCCATCTTTTAGCAAGTTTTAAATTTACTGACCGTCTTTTTTTTCTTGATCCGAAATCAGGAAATATTAAATACTCCGTTTTCTCCGCTTTAAACGGAATCTCTATTCTCAAAGATCATTCTTCATCAAATGAAATAATCCAGAAGAAAA